>JAQGBA010001120.1:0-18454 GCA_034698125.1 Prionchulus punctatus | reverse complement strand
CTTGTGTAATATGTGTAGTAGAAAAGTGAGCCAAGGTGGGAAAAAAATATAAGGGATGAACTACATTGTGCCAAAATTTTGTTAAATTTGGTTGGATATTGACAGAGTTATAGTGACTCAAAATCGACCAAAGTTATTGGGACACCCTGTAGTTATTCGATACCTACAGTTGATCATCGACTATAGTTCTCGGTTAGCAATAGTTAAAATTGGCCGATCGATCGTAATTGTTCAGACTTCGTTTCTTCAGCGACTATAGGATTCTAGCAATTATAGTTAATCGTCGACCCTTAGTCGAAATCGTGATTACCAAATCCTTCTTCTTGACGCACAAAAGTATTTCTGCGCAGAGTTTTTCGGCTTGTTGAATCGAATATTGAAAACAAACTTGAATCGTCGAAATTAACGTATCTCGGACGAGTTCTGGAACCATGCTACAAAGTATCGCACTCAACGTACGTCGGTCTCGGACGATCGTACGGAAGTATAGTTAAACGTACCCATCGCTTTTGCTGGCGCCGTGAGCGAAAGCGAGTAAATCCGCCGCTCTACCGCTGCCGTCGCAGACGACTATGGGCACTGGAACGGAATTTGTGACGTAATCCAAAATGGATCGTATGGTGCACGTGCCACCTTCGAGAACCACGCACACCACCGGAATGCATTTTCCGAAACTTTCTATACTTTGTCTACTAATGTACTGCTCGAATCTACTCCTTAATATTATGTCGGCGCCGTACCGACCGACGGTACCGTTGTCCACTAACAAGAAGAAAGAATGTTTGTCGTTGAGGATGGCGAACCGACTTCTGGTGGAAAACGCTTTCGGATGATACTGTACGGCGATATCGCGACCGATGAAAATTTCACGTTTCTTCAATAAGCCCCACGGCGCTACTCCGATGGATACGATATCCTGCGCCGAGTTCACCAAGCCGGTATCGCACAACGCCGAAGCCACGTACCGAACGACACCTAAAAAGAGGTAAAATTACAAATCGGAATAGCGGTAAAGATAGAATTCGGTCGTACCTGTATTAATCCCGCTAGTGATTATCCAAGCGCCGGTTGTTTTAGCCGCTTTTAGTAATCCCGATTTGAAAACCCTGGCTAATTTAGGTTGCAAGTTAAAATTGGCGATTCCGCCGTGTACCGTGATGACCAGCTTAGGTCTTGGCAAATCCCAAACATCTTCGAATAAATGCAGGATATCCGCGGGATCGGAATCGAAACTCAGTCGAACAAACTGAAAAACGCTTCGATGACATTCTTCGTTTTTCGCTCGTCTCTTAAGATATCGGCGTACTTGAGCTTTATGAGGATGAGGGCCGCCTCGGAACTCGATCGTGCCGAAGGCGTCGGTGGGCGATATTTTTGTACTGCACCGAATCGACCAGCGCGCGTTCGGTTGATCGCCATTATTGTTAATCGAATGATCGTGTCGATGTCTCCCGCAGCCGCACCAAAAAAAACAACAACGAAAAACATTAAATAATTTCTCATTTTCGACGGCGACGCCCATACTGGTCTTTGTTGTCCTTCGACGCGGGAATAAATTGTACGCAGTCTCTTTTGCGAAACTTTTGTTCGATCCAAGTCAATTGCCTACCAGCGGACTAAAAAATTTTATTTTTTTTGTTCAAATTATATTCGGATGGTGGTACGGGTGTCGCGGTACTTTCCGATCTGCGATTATTTGGTGGTACTTCTATAGGGTACTACGAGTTACGCTTACTCTACGGTACGGTAAGAGTATACTTACCGCGGAACTAAAGTGACTAAGTTTCCTGTTCAAGCTGAGCGCTAAGCTACCGGATCTGCTGCCCAAGCGGCTTCTATACGAATCCAATCTTCTTCTAGCGAACGGCGACGAATTCGCGGGATTAATCTCTCCATCGTTAAAACGTTTTCCGATGAATTTTCGCCGCGTTTCGCGTTTAAACATTTTCCGGTCGGTACTTACAAACGAATAAACTTCGACGACACCCTGTCTTATTATTGCCGCGCGGCGCGACCGTATAACGCGTATTTATATTTGGTTGTACTCGCATATAATGTATAATTTACGACGGGGTGGAAGCAACCGAAATGTATTTGTTTGGGAGAAGAAAATTAACTGCCGGCCCGGATGACAATGATAAATCGTTCCTGTTCATGAAAATGTTGGAAACCTGATTTCGGTACGTCTCAATTTCCATGCGCGCGTGGGAAATAACAGAAAAAACAACAAAGTTTAGACTTTGACGAGCTTTTAGTGATGTTAATGACAGCCGTCGGAAAGTAATTTTTATTTAGTTCGGTAACTAACGTTACAGATAACAGTCGCCTACGGTCTAGTCTATAAATCTTTTGGACTAGTCGACATAAAACTACAGATGGACGTTGAATTAGTTGCAATTGGACTCCGGAGGATGCACTATTTTTTTGATGCTCGTAAATGATTGTCGCCGATGGACGTACGTAGTGGCTTTTGAATATCACTCGAAAAGAGACCGCAGCTTTTAGTTATGTTAGCTAGGACTTTTCGTGCCCTCGTGCGGTGAATTTACGGACCCCCTCAACTTTAGGCTAATGTAAATTTGCGAGCTACATTCAACAGCGGACGAATAATCTTCATCAGAAACCATTTTCCCGCGCAATTTTTGGCCTGTACAACAAAGAATAGTTATTTTCAGTTTTCACGCAAAACCCTCGCGCTAATCCTTCGCATTTCTTACCTTCGGTGAGATATAAAGTAGGATTAAATGAATACGCCGGTGAAATAAATAGATCGTTTATGCGGAAAAAGTTTGTCGAAATGTACAATTCAAAAAGAAAATTCTACCTAGGAGAATGTACGATGAAAGTACTCAATCAAAACTAGACGAAATGCAAATATTGGAAAAAAAATCGAACGAAAGTTTGCCGAGAGTGATTTACAAAACGTGGTTGAACAACTTTTTACGATTTAGATTACATAAGCACGGTTGGTAATTGTAGCTCGCAATTATGCACTTAACATGTTCATTTTTGCCTTGGAGGACATTAAAAATAAAACAGTTTCAACGAATATCGCGTTTAATGGTTTTCTAGCGAAAACCCAGCATCAGCCGAAATACTGTACTACATTAGATTTTTTTTACCGTTTTCTTTTTGCTTTGGCACGAAGTCGATCCATAGCCTTTAACTGTCGACATTATTTAATACAGTATATCTCTCATAGACTGGAATTTACGCTGGCAAAAAAATGTAGCGCGTGAAATAAAAGGATTGCGCGAATAACGAGCTCCGACAAAATCGAGGAAGAGGTAATGACGAACACTGCTAAACTGTTGATAAACAAATTTATGTTGACAACTTTACTTTTGATAAGAGATCAACGATCGTCGACTAAAGTTCAGTTTACTTAAGCATCTCGGTCAGTGCAGTTCAAAAGTGCGAAAACACTAAAAAAAACTTGTTTTTGTTGTTAAATGTCGCCGAGAACTCGGCCAAATTTATCGAGCTTAAAACTTTCGAACTACAGTACCTTTTTTAAGTGCTACCCGTCTATTATCGTGCAACGATAGTTTACTACCAGCGTCTAAAACTGCTCAAAGATTACAGTAACAGTACCCTGTAACTACAGTTGATCAGCGACTATCGATGTACAGCGACTACAGTTTGTATCGACATCCGTTGTTCAGTCGCCCAGCGGCTATTGCGGCGCGAGAACTCCCAACTTTCGACCAAAAAAAGATTTAAAAAATGGATCATTATTTCGAATGAAAAGAGAGACTGTTTTTCGCGAAGTAAACGTTTCCGGCGACCGGCGGAGCGTGTAAAACGAGGGAGGCGCTGGAAATTATGTAAAATATTATTATTTATCGAGAGGTTACGATGAACGCAATTTAAATTCAACTGCGACTTCCGTCGAAAAAAATTACCTATTGACACGTTATTCAAATCGAACGGTCGTATTCGCAATGTTCGCTCTGATTGACAACTCGGTTAGGTTTCGGGTCGCGGGTAAATTCAGTTACGAATTAATTAGTATTCTAGCCCGAGGAACGAGCTTCGAATTCACCTCATTTACCCTTTAACGCTTCCGAATTAACGTCGCCCTTAAACGGCGATTTTTCATTTAATTCGGCCGAAAATGCTTCATTATGAAATGTAATCGGATTATATTTTCATTTCCCGAGTCATCTTTCGCAATTTGGACGATTTTATGGGCGAGTAAGTGCGAAAAACGAGCAAGCTTATAGCCGACGGCGATAGGCGCGATTTTCAGGTATCATCGAATGCCAACAACAGTTAGATTGCAGTTTCGACCAAAAATCGTTCTGTAATTGGTCCAACGGGATCAACGGCGTAGAGGATGATTTCGACTGGCAAATCGATAATTCGGTGGCTATCGACGGTTTCCACAGTATACCGAGGACGATAGAAGGAAGTAAATATTTACCACTGTTCGCAGTTCGAATATTGTTTCGCTCGACGAATCCAGTTGATGATTCGTCAAAATGTACGAACTGTATTTTGTATCGTTCAGGCGGCTATTTCACTTTTGCTCAAGGACGATTTCGACCGTTCGAAAGCGACGCCGCCCGGGCGTGGTTAAGAAGTCCGACTATCGACGGCACTAACAGGCCAGCCACGTTGAACTTCGTATTTTGGAAGACCGCGGTACCGCCGGTGTTACAGGTAAAAGCGGCTTACGGTTCTGAATGCTAACTGTTACGAGAAAATATCTCGTTCCGTACTTTCTCGTTAGGTTTGTACCCGAGATGCGGGAGACAACAGGCTGAGATGTTTGGATACAATTAGTGGAATGGGAGAACAACGGTGGTCGAATCGAACCATCTCAATTCCGGGAAACGCGTCGCCGTTTCAGATAGTTTTCGTAGCTACCGGCTTTCGCACCGCTTTGGATTTGGTGGGCATCGACGATGTAACATTTCGATTTGGTAAACTTCCCGTTCCGATATTTTGAATACTTTTGCAATTTTAAACGACTTCTTGATGATCTTTTTTTACCTACTATAGTCGATCCATTTTCGCACTAGGGGTGCGCTTCTATAATGTTTTATAATATTCTTGCATTCTCCAGCACATTCAACTTATTGTTACTTGTTATTTTATCGCTCTGATTTTTTAATTAATTATACTGCAAATAAACAAGTAAATTAAAAAATAAAATTGATATGCTCTTTCAGGTGAAGCGATAAACGCTGCGCAATCTTCGCCCCGTCGTCCCGTGTTTCTGGACAGCGCGGTCGATTACGTGTTCAAATCTCAACACGAGCCGATTAACGCCGGAGACTATATAGCCGATAGACAGTTTATATTTCCGACGCCGCCTGTTGCTTTCGAGACGTACCGACCAATCTACAATCGAGTCCAAAATCCATTCGACCAGGATAATTCTTATTTGAATTCTTATTCAAACGCTGTAAGGAAGAACCCATTGACGTGAAATCATTGTATTTTCATATTTAATTTTGTACTTTCACTGTAAAATTGCATCCGCGGGTACTTATTACGCTCGTTATACTGGTGCATCTGGGCGAGCGCGACAGCGCTTACCTTAACGTATGTTTGATGTCCTTAAAAGGTAAACTTAAAAATACGAGTGACCAGAGGCGAGGGCGGCGCTTACTGTCGCGAAATCTCAATAGGAACCACCAAAACGATCAGAACCATATACGTTTCGACCTCCCGCGTCGCCGTGCCGCGCAGGAATTGCCGCGCAACCAATATCTTCTCGTTCGATTTTCTTAACCACAGGCTCTGAGCATCATTACTGGAAAACATCGCCGAAACCCTAACATCCCTCACCGCGCAACTAATATTCCGTTCCACGCGACAAGCATGGTACCGTTCGACTCAGTTTTTTTGCGTCCTTTCGGACGCTTAACCCAAACGGGGCGCTGGTTCCTCGTTCGGCGCGAAAATTAGCCCGGCAAAAACAGAAAAGGAGAACGGGCGCGGCGTTACGCGACACGCAACCAGTACGAAAACGTTCGGTTCCTCTCTCCGGCAAAATCCTCACCTCAAACTTTTCGTCACTTTACTCAGTTCGGGCGTAATTTAATTTTTTAATTGCAATTAAGCGTCGCCCAATCGGCAATCGATTATGCGCCGACGCGCGCGCCCCTGCACGCCCTTCGCGTTTTGCGTTATCCGCACGAAACAAACGCAGTCGCGACGTTGCTGCATGTAGGCGAGGCAGTCAATTTCGACTTACGCTATGGTGCGCACATTACTTCCGCACGAAAAAGACAGAGACTGGAGGGAAAACTGCCCCGCGGGCGCAAAAAGAGGATGAATGTTCCTCGCTCGCGCAATCTTCCTGAAAAAAAAGACAAGCCACACATGCAGACCCTTCCGGACGTAGAAGCAAGCTGCTGCAGTTTGCGATATGTTTGGGCAACCTGCAGCCGCTCGTTGGTAAGTCCGGAAGGGTCTGCGTGCGTGCTAGCCTTTTTTTCGGGAAGGTTGCACGAGCGAGGGAACATACATCCTCTTTTTGTTCCCGTAGGGTATTTTTCCCTCTAGTCTAACGATATATTCCGCTACCTCGGCAACTTAATTACTTACGAGAACCCTAAACTGCCGCGAGCCTGCGAGTCTTTGCGAAATCGTGAAACTCGACCAATTGTTATAAGAAATCGGAGATTGTTTCACGCCAAAGAATTTTGACTCGCTGCTTTTAGGACGCTTCCGATAAAATTTTCCGACCGGGTGATAAACTTTTCGAAAGGCCATTCGACGCGATTCCAACCGGCAGACCCGAAGTGTTCTTCGTTGCAAATTCGAAAAAATACGAAAATGGTCGCGCGGACGACAGTCGCGAATCCACGGACTACGCGGAGCACGAAAAGCAAAAAACGATGTACACTCACACGATAGAGCCTCACTATTACGTAACGACCACGCACGTTTACTCGTCGACCGCCTCCTCGCCGGAAGGCGGACATTTGTACGTTACCACCGCCAAATCCGAAGGTCCGACCGAACCGGACGCTGGTTCCAACGAGCCCTGCGCGGCTGTCAATTGTTTATTCGACTCCGACACGTGTCGCTGGTACAATGATCTCAAGGCTAACTTCGATTGGAAACTGAAATCGGACGGGTCTCCGACTCGCGGCATTATCAGCGATACTTCGGACAGTACGTACTTTATCAGACTTTGCGCGTTAAAAAAAGTGTAAATTTTGTAAATATGTTGTAAAATTTCAGGAGGCAGCTACGCTTTCGTGAGCGGCGACACGAGGAAGCGAGAACAACGAGCCGCGCTGAGAAGCCCGCTGATGCAAGTTCCTAACGGATCCTACCTCGATTTCGCGTCGTTCATCAGCGACAGTACTACCGGACACTTAACTTTGAAGTCGAACGACTATTATGGAGACAAAGTGCTGTGGGAAAGTTTCGGTTATAAATCCTTAGGAGGGCACGGTTGGAATCGAGTTCGAGTCGCCCTACCGAATGTCAAATATCCATTTACGGTTCGTCAAACTTTAGCCAACCGTCTTCTAAATAATGTCGAAGAACGAGTATCTCGCAATTTCAGCTAATTCTCGAAGTGGATCAGATCACGAATGGACAGTACATCGGAGTCGATGACTTAAGACTATCCGATCAAGCTGGAGATGGTGCGAAATGCTGTAAGTTACGTGATAAAACAGTTGCAAACTTTTAGTTAATTTTAGTCACTCTGAAATTTTTAGCTTTCAACTCTTCGATGTACGATACTACGACGAGTCGCTATACGATGGAAACTGAGTATGGTAAAGAGTTCTACCATCGAGGAAGTCACGCACCATCTACGACGATTTTACATTCGCCGAAAAGCGGGCTAAACTATAAGACGACGATTTCTAAATATGATTCGAACGGACGACACATCGGCGAAGTTTCCGTGGATGTGCTCGGCGAACACGGTGGTTCCATATTGAGGCCGGAAATCATCGACGCGAGTTCAACGACCGAGGAAATCGATCGAAATAGAGATTCGTACAATAGACAGTATTCAAACTTTCTTCGTACGGAAAACGATTTCGAACAGGAAAATATTCGAGCGAGACGATTTCAAAATCTCATAGACTATTCAAATGCGGGCGTTCTTTCTGAGAAACGACGAGGGACCACCGCAAACGAGCGCGCGACTCAAACTCAACCGCCGACCACTGCGCAAGCGGACGCGACTACTCCCGCGGATCCGTTAGGTGTGAATGATTTCGTCCGTCGAGTGGGCGGCGATCTCGCGACTTTGCTCGGTATCGATAGCAGGAGCTACATCTTCGGCGCCGACGTTTTTAATCGGATTTCGCCGGTCGATGGTCGAAGAAACGATGACAATAATAATAATAATAATTGGTTCAGAAACATCTTCGGCAAGAAAAAGTGAATTATTTTTTTATGTTTCACGCGTTTTTGTAAGATTGTTATTCTCGACGATTCAAATAATGCATCCCAGCGAACATAAGTCGATAATCTACGATGCGGCAAGTTGAGTTTAAAAGATATTTGAATCGGCGGCGAAAATGAATTACTAAATTCTGTTGAATTGATCTTTGAATTAGGGGGTGTTGCATCGTGCGATCGTGCGGAGTTTGTAATTAAATCATACAATGCATTTAATACGTAACGTTCTCTATCGATTTGGACAACACGCGAAAGTTCTTTAAAAAATTCGTCAGTTATAACATCGGACAACTTCGCTAATTGCGGACAGTCGTTTTTAAAAAATTCCAGCACGCTCTTTGATCTATCGGATTAAGTGAATTGGAAGCTTTAAGAATTTGGATTTCTTCAATTTTTTATTTTCGTTTCCTTTTTGCGTTGTTATATTTCGGCTATTCTTTGTTTCAATTCGAGACATCGAAACATTTTCCAATTATCTTTCGAAGATGTCTAAAACAGCTGCGCAGTTTTTCCCTCAGACTAAACTAGTTTGTTTTGTTGAAAATGTTTTCATTTTCGATAAGATTTTTTTGTTCACGAATGCGAAACTTTTGCGCAAAATTTGCATACGCGTGACTAATTTAAATTGTTTTTCCGCGAAATACTTATCGGCGTATTATGTTTCGATCGCGAGCGCTCTAATTGCGTCCGTCGTACTGTAACTCGATCCGGCCGGTGTATCGAACCGAATCCGGCGACGAGTCGAAATTGCCTAGTTTTAAATTTTTAACGAATATTTTCAATGTTTTACCGGCGTCGTCGACGCTGAGGAAACAACGCGAACCGAGTCGGAGATTGTTTTTGCGGAATCGGAAAGGCGACTTTCGATTCGGAGTCGCGTCGTTGCCGAGTAATAACGCGGAGGTACGACGATCAACCGAAGTCGAGGAGGAGGACGTTCGCTCCGCTAATTCCTTCTCATCGGTCAACTTGGTTACGCTAAACGAGAATCGATAGCTAATTTCGGTCGCGACGACGACGCGGCGACGGGATTATGGTGGCGGAGACGTTTGAAAATATTCTCAAATTAAACGCTAAAAAATTCGCCGCGCCCGTCGACCGGCCGGCCGCCCGTCGCGCGCTCGGCTTAAACGAGCGAAAAAACGTTCGGTAAACATTTCGCCGTTTTATTCCGTTAAAAATGACTGATTCCGCCAACGCCAGTTACAAATTGTGCTTTCGCCCGCCGTCTAACGACAGCGTCGATGATGGTCTCGCCGCGAATCCGGTGTTACTGACCGACTACGTTTTGACCGGACCGCTGCTGACCGGCGCGGTATGTTCCGGCGTAGCAGGCAATATCGCGTGTTCGATCATATTCGCTCGGAGATTCAGAAAATTCAAAATCTACCTATTTCTGTTAGTGCTGGCCGCGTGGGATTTGGCCCTGATCGTCGGCACGCTATTCGTGTTCGGAGTGCCGACGCTCCTGTACGGTAAAATAGAAATGTATGGATCGTACTCATCGGCGTATCCGTTCGTTTACTTCTTCTGTAACGTGGCTAGAACCGGATCCGTGTGGATAGTCTTGGTGATAGCCATCGAGCGATACTTCGCCCTCTGTTACCCGTACCAATTCGAAGCGTTCGATACTCGTCGCAGATCGAACCTTTTGCTGACTACGGTTAGCCTGTTGGCTTTCTTCTACGGAAGCCCTCGATTCTTCGAGCTGTACGTGGACCGATGTTGGAATCCGATCAGCGAGACGTTGGTTCCCGAGGTACGGCCGACTTCGTTGAGGTTAAATCGTACCTACTGGCTACTGTATCGAATAGCCGGAGGATTCGTGTTTTATTCGGCCGGGCCGTTTCTCATTTTGATCGTTCTAACTATCCGAATCTCCATAGAAATTCGGAAAGGTATTCCGGCTACGCCCCGGCCGTATACCACGGAGCGAGAAGCGCACGCGTTGAAACTCATTAACCACTCGGCCAAAAATCCCGTTGTTCAGGTGAGACGCAACGAGGAGGCGATACCTCGCGCGATTGTGAAATTATTTATTATTCAGGAGAAATCGGAATCGATTAATCATTGGATGCACGTAGCGGTCATCACGAAATTTTTAATCTGCCACAGTTTGCCGACGATTTTGGACATTTACACTTTGATGGACACCACTAACTTTTTGCGAACGGACGCCGGAATGTTGCTCGGGCACTTTTCTAATTTTCTCGTCGTCATGAATAGTTCGTGTAATTTTTTCGTTTACGTAATCACCAGCACTCATTTTAAGAAGGATTTAAAAACGTGTCTGTCGGGTAAAAAAGACAAACGGGACATTTATTCCGCCTTATGAATGAAATATATGAATACGGTTGGATTCGCGCGCGGAGTAATAATTAATTACGTGTATTTTACGCGTAGCCCGCGTAAATATATTTGTCGCAACAAATTAATTGTAAATCACATTATTATTTTCATTGGCGCACGTCGTTATTTTTTCTCCGAAGAATTAACGCAGTCTCTTATCACTAATGAGACAAACTCGTTGTTTTATCATATGATAATCCGCTTCTCCGCGAACAATAACGAAAATTTATTTACGAACCTTTTTATCAAATTAATAAAATTAACAAATTAATTAAGCAACAGTTTCGAACCGTAACGGATGGAAATTATCCTGAGCTAATGAGTTTGAGGGAATAAATACTACGCGCATGGACATTACAGTACGAACCACGATAACAGGATTGATCGGTGGAAGAAGAGTACGATCGATTTATCCAGTTAAGTTACGACAGGAATATACCTACGCGCCATTTAATTACGTCCGACTACTATAGCGAGCGAAACAAGACTGTAATTTCGGAAGCAATTGACCGGACTGGTGCAATCTTTGCAAATCATCAGCGCCTGAAAATCGGACATGTTTTAGAACGGATTAAACTGGAAACCTCCCCCCCCCGTCCACAACGTTACCTCCAATTAGTTGTTGACAAATCCAAATTTGCGGAACGGTTTTCATACCGGAAACTGCCGAGGCTCCGTCGGAAAGCGTCGCTCCATTTTGCGCGGTGTCCAAATCGAGATAATTGTATTTGTATTGAGGATATGAGTACGCCAACAAGTCTTTAGCTCTTTTGCAATAAGCGCAAGCGGATTTGGAATAAATCATCAGCGGATACGATCGAATCTGTAATACTTATCTAATGCGAATCCGGATACGAGTGATTATACTGGACCCCGTTGTAGCCTAATAACTTACCTGATCTCGAATTGTACCAACTAAAGAATACTGTTGCGAAGATTGTCCAACCTGGGCGCCTCCGAAGTTCGACTGTACTTGAGGATACGACGCTGAAATTAGGTGACACGATTTAAAGCTAAATTACAGCCGCTAACTGTCGCAATTCGGGTTACGTTGCTGAGGGCAACAAATTGACGTGTAATACATGCCGTTGTACTGTCCGTACGGATAACAGTAGGAATTCGCCGGACACCATATATTGTTTCCTCCTTGGCACGCGGCTCGCGAGTTGAAATTGCTAGCCAAATTTCCAACGGGGCATAGAGCTGAAACGAAAATACAATTCTCTTTCAACATCGGCTTTAAAACTACAGTCTCATTGTACCGTACCAGAGACTTCATTCATTCGTACGACGAAAATGACTAGAGCCAAAAACGACTTCATTTTTCAACCTTCCCGTTGCTCGGAGCCGTTCGAATTGAGTAAAAATTAGTTTTACAATATTATATATACATTTATTTATTACTCGTCGACGCGCTGAAACGCGACGAAAAAGCAAACAATAGTTGTTGGACAACGGGTAAGTTTGCGCCGCTGGTAAACTTTCTTGAGGTTTTAAGAGATTATTCGAAACTTTGTCCCTCCTCGGAACCCTCTCGACGTCTAAGAGTTTTTATTTCGATAAATGTAAAAAAAGGCTAGACGACGGGTAAACACGTAAATATTGTACGATACAATATAAAAAAATAGCAGTCCGCGCTTCTTCACTCGCGCGACGGTCAGTCCGTTTGTTAAGCATATTTTACTCAGATTTATTCGGCCAATGTATTTTTGACTTATTTCGACGTGTAAGTACGTAGCGGAAAGTTTATTAAACTTGCATAAGTCTAAGCAAATACAGTAGCGAAATACGAAACAGGCTCGACTTCCTCCGGAGCGGCTTTTAACAAGTTTTTTTTAAATCCGGAGAGAGGACTCGATAAGTTGAAGTTGAAAAACTGGAATTACACGCTGATCATACAAACTGATGACGCGCTTAAACGATTTTAAAATATCCGAATTGCGGTTGATAGTTTCGTTGAATTACGCGATTTATGTACACACCGTACAAACAACGGCGCTAAAAAATGAAATAAAATTGCGAAAGGCGAAGGGCCTCTGATCGTCTATAGACGACGATCAGCTACCGTCATTCCTTTTAGTCCTTTCGCATCTCAGTCTGGAATAACAGTACAAAATTTACAATCCGTATTCAGATATTGATCTACGAAGCGTGTGTGTGTGTGTGTGTGTGTGTGTGTGTGTGTGTGTGTGTACGGAGAACCTAAAAAAGCAACCTGAACGTCTACCCGAACCTAAGCGCACGCTCGAACATAAATATCTGAATTCGGATTATAAATCTTAAGAGCCACTTTACGAGAAAGGGGTACACTTTTGAGTAATTTTTTGTAATGTTAAAAAAATAAAAAAATTTCATACTTTACACCTTGATAAACAATTGTTTCCTGAGTCTGAAAATGGCTGTCATTTTATATGAAACCCATTACTTCGTGTTATATTCAGATTCGCACAAATTTTAATGAAAAAAATCTATATCTCAGTAGGTGAATCCAGTTACACAGAAATATGTCCAAAAAATGAAATTTGCAAATTGGAAATATTTTTACGTTACCGCCAACTGTATCTACAGATTGCATTTCCCATTAGATTTTTTTGCTGATTCTTGGCCTACGGAACCTAGGCCTATCGTTCCATATAAAAATCTTTCTTGTGTCGTGTTGGGGGTCTTGTCGCAAATTGAAAACCGTAAATATTCTATTGTAGGAAGGTAGATATTAACACTACGAATAAGTACTCAACTACAATATTGTAGAGAATTAAATTTCACATATAACTGTACCTTTTCGTGTCTCTGACTCGTGCAGAACATGCACAGTCTGCTGATTAATGTGATGTGTGTTGATATTTGGATGTTCACTGTGACACGCGGCGATCTCTTCCACGGATAATAAGTAATATACCATGATAAATATGTCTTGTAGCTTGTTGGATTGTGCCAAATAGCAAATAGCGAAAAAATGTTTATACAGGAAGCCCGACGGGTAGAACTTTGTTGGGTGTAGTCTCGAAACTCGGCTCGGCTCGGCTTGGCTTATCACAAAGTTACAGTTGTTTTTCTCCTGTCTCTGGAATTGAACACACTTAGTTATATTGCGTTGTCGATCGGTTACAAATTTATGATTGTTTATTATGAAAGCAAAGAAATGTTTTACATCGAAGAATAATGAAAAATTTGGCTTATGCGGAGGACAGGTCGCTGAAATTAAAAATTTTCATTATTCAGTGAACTGTCTAGGAAGAGCGGACTTACCAATAAATTTGGCGATTAAAGGAAGAGCGGAATTATTCGATCAAGATGAGAAACAATTATCAGTTTGTCAAACACATGAAAATATGTTTGGAAGGAGATATGTACTCGCCCGCTCCCTTGCGTGTAATTTACCCGAGTCAATTAGGACTTGTAAAAAATCGAGGAAGGCCGATAGCTCAGTGTCATATGAACAGACATTTGCAATCGAGAAATCGTTGAACCTATTTTTGCCGCCTGGTCAATGTAAGTTACAACTTTGTATCCAACTGTTCTGTCTTCGTACCATTTCGACCTTAATGCTGATTTGAGCCTTCATGCATTCATCATGAAGCCACGGTCGTAAGATCCGGCTACTATTGAGATCATGTCAAATTGCGGCATTGTAAAATATCCTGCTTATAGTTCTGAATTGTCCTTTACGTTAGTAGAGAAGCAGCATTTGCTAGTCTTCATAAATGTCTTTTGAGTTAGCGGCTCGCCGAAATTATGGAAAAGTGATTGTTGAAAATGCCAAGATTATGGAGATGAACAATAAAGGTTATTGGAAAACGAATTAGTTCAAAAAGAAACAAACTATACAGCAAAACAGAATCCGTTTGGAAGTAATTCAGTCACGTCGAACATCTTATGGCGGTGTAACGGGTACTAGTTTTCACACAGGAACCGTCGGTGGGTGCTCATCCAATGAAGATTGTATATCAAAAATAAAAAGCTTCAATAACTTTACATTCGATCAAAATGGAATTACAGGATGGCAATCGCCTATCGAATTGGTTGCGGGGAAATTGTAGAGAAAATCCAGAACGACAGTTCGAGTCAAAATTTATCAAAGTTCAACTGTACAGAAGTTGCCTCAAGCAGGAGCTTTTGGAGGAGGTTGGGATGTAATAACAAAAATTTAGCTAAAAGTGCATGTAACGCCCCTTGCGATGAAGATACAACAACAAAAGAAAAAAGCGAAACTTCCAGCAAGGACTCTTGCGTTCAAAGTGATGCAACATCAATTGATGATCAAATTGTGCCGAATCCTACCTTTTCTCGCCCTGAAGACGGGTGCGTAAAAACATATCGGTTTGTCGCTCGTTTGGAAAGACATCTACTGAGTGAAAATCATGAATATCAAGCTATGTACCAAAATTTGCTTGACAGTAGCATGAAATCTTACAAAACAATGCTTGAAGGAATTTCGTCCAAACCGTCGATTCCACTGAACACTGCAGGTGCATCTGATATTTCAGTATACGACAGAAAACGTGGATAGGGTTTGCAAGTGAGAAAAAAATAAGAAGAACCAGCGAGTAAAGCCGGTAATATACAAAAAAACAGAAATGCCAAGGATGAAAAGCAGACAATTCTTTTGCCGAATTTGCAGCGAAGGTTTGGTGTTTACCAAGCGAATAAACAGGAGAAGAAATTCGAGGAAACACTGACGAGATGTAAAATGTAAAATGAAATTTCTGTCTTGTACGATCCACTGGACAATGTTTCATTTCTGAAAGTTTGGCACATAGATTGGGCTGCTTGCAGGTCACTCTTCCAAAAAATACGAAGTTTGAAGATATTGTAAAGTTATGGAATCATCACGTGTTGAAACGTTTTGCGATCCAAAAGATAATGCCTGTATTTTGAAATTATCCGATTTAGGGTTTAAACAGGCTATAGAATTAGGCTTCATTGATTTACACAAGCTGATAGAAAAATGCAGAGAAGAAAGTAATAAGCCAGTCGCGAAAGTTTGCAGAAGCACACCAAATAGACGCAAGGATACAGAAAAAGTGCTTATTGAAAAAAATGACAGTTACCAAAGTTACAACAATGAAATATATCGCAGAGAAGCCCACTTGCGAGAGGAACATGATGCAAAGAAAAAAAAGGATTATGAAGAAGCGGCGCATTGTCAACATTGGTAACAACAAGAAGATCGCATCAAACGTGAAGAGTTAGAAGAGCAGAGACGACGAGAAAATCAAAAACGATACGAACGAAGAAGACAGGAAGATGAGAAAAGACGAGATGATCAACTGAGAAAGGAGCAACTACAATGGCAAGTGGACGAGAATTGAAGGAGGAAGAAGGAAGAGGAGGAGGAGAATGAGGTTCGTCGACAGGAAGCAGTGGTTCAAAGTGCACATCAAAGGCGAGACAAGATGAACAAAGGCAAGAAGTAAAAAACAAGAAGAGCAACAGAGACGGGGAGAGCAACAAAGACAGGAAGAGCAACAGAGGCAGGAAGAGCAACAAAGACGGGAAGAGCAACAGAGGCAGTATCAATGTACAGAGAGAGAAGAGGAAGAAAAAAGGCAACAAGCTGAAAATCAGAATGAAAATCTAAATAAAGCTAGTGGTCGAAGAATCTCCACTGAGGTAGCATACAGTGGAAATGGCTGTATTGTATTTACAGATTACTATTGAATATATCATTACATGTATTCGTTCAAATTTTTTGGTTGCAAATTTTCTAAATTTAGAGTTTACAGAATATACCACTTTTAAAGCCAGTTGCTTTTAGTCTGTTTTGTCGGTACGTTGCATTAAACAGCACACTGTGCATGTTCTGCATGAGTCAGAGACATGAAAAGGTACAGTTATATGTGAAATTTAATTCTCTACAATATTGTAGTTGAGTACTCATCCGTAGTGTTACCTTCCTAAAAAAGAATTTTGTAGAATCTTATTATGTGTTATCTTCCTAAAATCTTATTAGTGTTATCTTCCGACAATAGAATTTTTGTTACCTTCCTACAATATAATATTTACGGATCTATTCAAATGACAGAGTTTTGACCACCGTAGTTTTTTTCAATTTGCGACAAGATCCAACAGGGTACAAGAAAGATTTTTATATGGAACGATAGGCCTAGGTTCCCTCTACAAGAATAATGCAAAAAACCTACTGGGAAATGCAATCTGTAGATACGGTTGGCAGTAAAGTAAAAAATTTTCAATTTGCAAATTTAATTTTTTGGACATATTTCTGTGTAACTGGATTCACCTCCTGAGATATAGATTTTTTTTATTAAAATTTGCGTGAATCTGAATATGGTTTTAGTAAAATCTGAATATAACACAAAGTAATGGGTTTCATATAAAATGAGAGCCATTTTCAGACTCAGGAAACAATTGTCTATTAAGGTGTAAAGTATGAAATTTTTTATTTTTTCAACATTCCTCAAAGTGTACCCCTTTCTCATAAAGTGGCTCTTAAGAGTTTCGTAATATTCATCGAGCAACGACAGTTGCTGATCGAGTAGTATCGAGAGATCGATACTTGCTGAAATGAGCGTGGATCACTAAGCGACGATGTACGGAGCCGACAGCATGATGGCTCCCGTCGACACTACGATTACCGTAGTGAAAATGAACAGGCACAAACGATCGACTACCATGGCGGCGAACTTCCAATCGTTTTTCGCCAACGCTTCTTCGTCGTCGCGTTCCATTCGTTGTGTGATGAATTTGAGTTCCGTGTAAATTCGTTGCACGGATAACAGAAGGGCGTTCAAGCCGGCGTCCGCGAATGTCTTTCTTCGCTGGATCAGCTGAAAAAACGGCGCCTAACACGCGCCAAAATGCTCGAACGGTTGCGAGTGTACTTTGAGACATCGCTGAATGTGTTCTTCGTAATCGAACGTTTTCGAAAATGCTCCAAAATTTTCTTCGGCTTCAACTTCTTCGTCAACTTCTTCTTCGGGCATCGACGAAGATTTTACGAACAAACTTCGCCCGTCGGTTCGAATCCTCGTTCGGAAAATATTGAACACCGAAGGTTCGGATAAATCTTGTCCCGGTCGACTCATGCGTAAAATCCACGGCAGCCAATGCAAAAATATCGCTCGAACCTACATGAGTTACGATAAAAATGAGTTATTCATATCATATCCGCGATCGGGATGTCTATACTCACTAGACGAGACATTTTGTGACTGTCTCGCGTTCGATAATGAAAATTTATCACCACAACTGTAAACACCACCGACGCTGATACCACGCTCATGCACAACACGAAGAACATGGCCAGCAAGGGCACAGCCTCGGATGTGGGCGGCGACATATTGGAGACGATGTTCATGTACAAACAAATGGATAACAATATCGTAATTTCTATGAAACAAACGTTTGTTTCTTTGGTGATCGACTGCACCGATTGCATTTCTAGAGCGTATGTTACCCAAGGTTATTTTTTCACCAGCATCCGGAGGAAGAGTGAATCCCAGTATCGTCATCAGCGAAATGATCAACCCAGGAATGATAAGGTTGAATCCGTAATAGAGAGTTCGACGCTTGATATGAAAGTAGAAATACAAAGTGGGATGAGTGTCGCCGGGATGTCGATCGTCCAATTTGTCTTCGCGAACTACAGGCGCGGCTGAAAATAACCATTTTGTAAGATATGAAGAGCTGCCTGCAAAAAGTCGATAAGTCACATTTTGGCGATTTTGAGTTAAGCACATTTTCTATGCCAACCTTT
>JAQGBA010001119.1:0-18460 GCA_034698125.1 Prionchulus punctatus | reverse complement strand
TGGAATTGGAATGATCTGCAATCAGTTTACCATGTCAAAATATAGCTTTTGGGAAAAATCGATTTTCTCCTGATCAGGGTAATATTTTGGGCTAAAATTTTGCGAGTAGACCTAAAAATGGATGGGCTTTCCAACCATGCATTGCAAATTGTCACTAGAAGGGCGCAAACACAAAAGGCTCACTCATTCCCGAACACCCCTCGTAGTACCTCTTGAAAAATAAAATATGAAAAACGCACTCTCGATCAGAAAACGCATCTTGAAAAAAGAATCTGTTCAACAAAGATTTGCAGCTGGCGCATACCAAAGGCAAACGAATTCTGAACACAGTAAAACGATACTGATGAATGCTTTGTTGACAAACATCAACCATTTAATTAGATTCCATTGATCAATGTTACCAATACATTGTCACGCGTCATTGTCTCGCCATTTACAGTATGGCCGAGTAACCTGCCATCATCCAGTCAATGGTTTGGAAGAAGGTAAAAATTCCGATGAGATCACAATGAGACGTAGCGAGTGTATTTAAAGCCGATGAAAAACTTACGAAAAGTCTCGCCTTCTCGGACGAAATACAACAAATGAACAGTTGTAGCATGTTGCAATTATTTTAAATGTTCCCAGCAAATTACGCTGTTTATTAAATGCTGTCATTTAGGGTAGTGCTCCTGAAGAAGTGTGATTGGAAGAGGGGGGGCGTCATTATTACTTTGCTGTTTACTTCATTTTAATGGGTAGTCCAAATTACTAGTCAGACATGTACTGCAGCACGTAAAGTTCATAAGGCCAAGAAAAGGTAAACAAATACAGATAGCCCGTTATTGGATTTGACCAGATTCCGTTCCAACCATAAACTTGGGATTCGGACAGCCAGTTAATCACTTCGATAGTGCCATTGGTCTTTATTATGTAAACCGAGCTGATATAATTGCACGTGACCAAAATTTGGCCCCACTTATCGTAAGTAATTCGACTGATCAAATCAGAGCATTCAGTGCCACCGAGTGATATGGATTTCATGTAATTAATTTGGATCGGAATGTTTCCAGAGTCGCGCTCTATTTGGTACACGTCGATGACGTTAGGGTCCTTCAAATCATTGACCAAGTACAAAAGATCGTCATCTGTTACTGTTACTCCAACACCACAAGAGGGACCAGCCAATAGCAGAGTCGCCGCTAATTTACCATTGGCAGAGTTGTATACGGAAATTGTATTTGGTGCGATGTAGTTGTCACAATTAATCCAAATGAAACCGAACTTATCGAAAGTCAAATCTGTGTTTAAGGCCGGGTTTAATGTGGTTGTCGTTGTAACCGGGCTTAAGGGGTTTGCACCAGCGAGTGAAAGACCTAGATCACCTATGAAAGCGAAAATATTGCCGCTCAGAGCTGTAGCAAAAATTCCGTTTGGGTTGCATAATTTGCCGGTTCGATCGAGCACCATTGTAGAATTGACGCTGTTCTGGAAACTGTCTCCTGCTAGTAGTCCGTTAGAATTCATCTGATAACTAACAAGAACGCAGTCGAGTACATAATACAGATTTTTCGAGTCACCGACAATGGTTCGCGCATATGGGGGATCAGAGAATAAATGGACGGGCGGCAGCAAAAATTCTTGAAGTGGTCGTCCCCCTGAAACGTAAGCTGTACCTGTAAGGTCATCTGATGGAACATCTTAGGGGCTGTACACAAATGACATCGTTCAAAATCTTCAGACCCCCACCCCCCTGTCATCCACTGTCATCTTTGCCCCGACACCCCCTTAGGTTGACATCATCTTTGCCCGATCCCCCCCCTAAAGGAGAGAGGAAGTGACACTTCGATCTAAGCAGTTGGAAATTTAGTTAGCGCTAAACACAAGTTTTTAAGTGATAGGCAGTTTAACTTCAATATGTTTCCTTACTCTAATAACACTTTACACTAACACTTTACACTGAATGAAGTCATCTTTGCTCAACCCCCCCTAACCCCCCCGCCCGTCACCATCACTTTTCCCAAACCCCCCCCCCCACCCCCTTGAATAATGTCATTTGTGTGCGGCCCCTTACGGTCGCTTACTGTATTGACACGTGTCACCAGAAAAAGTTTCACCGCATTCGCAATAGTAAGTCCATGTGCCATTGTTATCCAAAGCGTAACACACTCCACCATTCAGGCAAGTTAACATTGTATAACCTGCTTGCTGGCAAGTCACAACATTTGATGTATCCGGGCTGAGAAGAAAACTGGCCGATTTTTGGACCGATGGTAATGCTGATGTTATCAGAAGTAGGGATGTGATTTTTGCAAAAAAAGATAGGTATAACATATTGCTAATAAAATGCATTTTTTTAGTTATGCATTTATAAACTGACGAGATTGATGAACCCATAACATTTATATTTACGACGCAATTCAGAAAAGATAAGATAACGAGTGAAAGGATTGTCAGCTAAAGTCAGCCCTAATGCAAACAAAAATCAAAAACAGCTGAAAATTTTGCCTTAACCAACGGTTTTGTTGTTGACAATGCTGAAACTTTGCTTGATTTATGATTTCGGATGACCTTGCCGATGGCGGTCAGTATTCATGCAACGAATTTGCAACCTATTGGCAAAGGATATCCCGCAGGCGAAAACCCAGATTAAAGGCGTTACATGTTTCAGATATGGCAGGAGGGGCCATAAATCTTATGACCACCCTAGCATGGAGCCCCGGAAACTCTGGTCTTGTTTTACTGTTGATGTAGTCATTTGAAAGGAAATGAAAAGTGTAACAAGTCAAAGCCTACAAAGCCTATTGGTTGATCAAAAAACTTGGAAAATAAAATTAGATGTGAGTATACAAACTATTTTAGCAAATGTTTGGCGATTGACACGGATTCAATGGTTCCAATTTAATGTCTACAAATTTTTTTTCACAATAAAACAATATGCTATTTTCATTCATCTATCGAACGCACAGGGCTGTTCACTAATGTCAATGTTCCAATTTTAAAGTTCCAATACATCCGTCGGGTAAATACATTAAATTATTTCCTTACAAGTTGACCCATGAAAGTCGCGGCAGGTTGTTGAACACTCCTGGCTCTATCTCGGTTAGATTACTATCACTAGCCATACCAAACTATGAAGTTGCAACAAACCTCTAAACATTTCCTTGGTCAGTTTTTCCATATGCAAATGGATCAAATGCAATTTGATATGGAGTCCCATTACAGAAATTTGAAAAGTTAATCCATATTTACTCTCTGGCAAATAAAATTAAAAAAAATGGAATAAAAAAACAAGCAACACGCTTTTTTAACTAAACGCTGCAAAAGCTAAAGGTCACAAATGTTTGAACAAACTTTTCATCTCGCATTCCAAATCATTGAATTTCTTAAAATGAAGTTCTAATCAACATTTGCACAAAACTTGTTAAAATAAAATTACAACCTTTCCAATGCAATAAAAAAATTGACTGGCTATGGATCAGGTGCATCTTCGAAAACTTGTTGCCTGACGCTTGCAATAGCCTCTTCCATATGCTGCTCATAGGCGTTGGCGAAAGAGTCATCATTGAGATGTTCGGTTTCGTAATCTTCAGACTCGACTCTTTGAGGTCGTCCAGGTCCACAAGATGCGGTTCTGTAATTGGTGGCCGGTTGCTGTAGTTGACCAGCTGCATCTTGTCGCTTTGCCGCATCTCTCGCTGTTCTCGACCAGAAGCTTACGATCTGGTTCCACGTCAGCCAATCTATGCGCAATGGAAATTCGGTGCACATTTGCTTTGCCACGCCATGCGGATCGTGTTTGTGACCAATGTCCACACCTTCTTGGTATCTTCTAAGCAGGTATGCCTTCTGCTCAGTTGAGAACTAGAAGTGGCATCTTCGACTGGAATTTGCGAAATTTAGATAATGTTCACGTTTGTGATCACCATTATAACAAATTAGGTCCAGATTGGTTCAAGAGCCAGCCAACAAAAGGTGCCGACAGGAAACGATTATGCGATGTACCTCAAATCCCAACTGCTCCGAATCACGACCCCACAATTTTGGCAAAAGATCGTATTTTTGTAACAAGGGCTCAATCTTTGAAATCTTGTCTTTGTGCCATTGGGTACAGATAAAATAAATTCTGTAAAATTTTGAATTGTTTCTTCATATTTTTTACATTTTAGCAATGTGTCCTCGGCATTCGGTAGGCTTACTCAAACAAGCATAATCACGGAAGTTCAAGCCGATGATGAACCAATTGTACCAGCTAATCCTTACAACACTCGGCCAGGAGCAGGTGCAGGAGTCTCATACAGTGAACAGTCGCCCGTGACGCATACCTGGATGAATGCATTGCGAGGGTATGCACCAAATCAATATTCAATATAGTTGGTGATAGTGATGGCAGCTATCACCCCGAAAGCGGTTCGAAAACAAGCAGTTCCCAATGCACACCAGTCCAACAAAGACAGCAATTATTGTCATGTCAAAAAATAAAAAATGGGATTCGTGAAATTGCTGATGGTGCCAGTATTCCTCTTGTTCGATTTTCAGATAACTTGGAGCATGAAACAAAAAAGAAATATGCTTTGGCAGCTTATCGTGTTGGTGAAACTGTAATCAATGCAATCGCCCCTGATGCGCCGGCAGAACTGAAAATAAAGGTGCAAAAGAAAGATCAGTTCAACAACATTTGTTACCAAAAGCAATCAATTCCATTTCGATTTATGGTCGAAAATGCGGCAGATCTTTATCTGATGGCAAATGATCGCAATGCTCGCATTGAAGCCTTATCAATTTTAGTGCCCGCCCTATCTTTGGAAGAATTACAAGAATACATCCCCGGAATGACATGCTACATGTGGAAAAAAGGTTGGTTATTAAGAAAAATGAAGCAAGCTGTCGTCCCTTTGCCTCAAATAACAAACACCAAACAATGCTACGAAAAGAAAAGAGTCGAATCCTTCATCGCTTACATTACATTACCGGACGTCATAGTTGATTTACCATTCGGGTACAAAATGGTAAAATGGTTGACTGGGGAAAAGCAAGAGATCCCGAATTTAGTTCGCACTATGGTCAACGCCCATAGTGTCACTCAGTATGACTCGTATTTGACTGAAATGGGTGAATTTGAACAATGCAAAAGGAGCCACTCCACTTATTTGCGAATTCTTCAGGTCTGCAATGCATCCACCCGAAAATCGTTACTCAGTCTTGATTATTTTACTTACAATGAAATCACTGCATTCGATCGATTTTGATGTTATAGAAAAAATGAAAGCGATCGATAGATATGGCGCATGGGAAAAGAAAACCACAGAGCTTTGAGGGAATCAAAACTGTACCTCAAGACCGATTATAAAATCCATGTCCAACCTCAATCTCCTGTCGCTGATTATTCTGGCATTTGCTCTAAGCGATCCTAAGCAAAGAGAATTCCAAACGAATCTGGAACATGCAAGCCACAATCAGTGATGTTTGCAAAGTGACACATTAGCTGATACCATCACATCCATCCGAGATAAGGTATGCTTGATATGGTCAGCAACCGATGCCAATAGCCAAAGAGAAAAACAAGACGCCGCATATGCACTTGACGAGTCTGAAATGGCCATCCAACAATGGAAGTTGCATATTTTGAGGACAATCAATCAAAATAAAGCCAAAGAAGAGTTCATGCAAAATCTAGGTGATAACAATGTCTTCGTCCATATGGACTGGACCATGAAGCTGAATCCATCATCCAGATGCGAAAGCCAAGCCCCATGGTTTGGTAAAAGGGGCACCTTGTGGCACATTTCTGTCGCATTCATCAAGAAAAGAGGAGAATATAACATGGCGAGTATACTGTATATTCACGCCTTCGACGATTGTGATCAGAGTGGCGCCATGATGATTGCCGTTCTCAAGGATACCCTTTCCCGGATCAACACCGAAAAACCACACATAAGCCAAGCTTATCTAAGATCCGATAATGCTGGCTGCTACCATGGAAACGAGATCCTCACAGCTGTACTGAAAATATCAACAGCGTTGGGAATAACAGTCAAACGATGGGATTTCTCCGACCCACAGGTATGTGCACAAATAACCTAATAATTGCAATTACAGTCAAACTTCGTTTTAAGCTGCAGCCAGGGACCAGCCAATAGTGGGGCTTATATCGAGGTGAGGCTTATATAGAGATTTCGATTTTTTACCCCTGTTTTTGCTGTCTATACATGGTAGTAGTGGTTTTTTCAACGAATTTTATTAAATCAACATTTCTTGCACATGCAATCAACGTGTATACCTCTATTGTACGCGAACTCGTGTACTTATAGTTTAAGTTTGAACATTTTTATGGCAAGAAATCCGTTATCTTCGACTGTTTAACTGAATTCATTTCAACAACGTTGATAGCTTCACTGATAATGTACAGCGCGTTTGCAGATTCCATACGCTCCTTTTCTTCAAGCTTCTCTGATGTATCGATGAATCGCCTAATGACAGCTGCCCTCGTTTCCTTTAACATCGGCGTCTTCTCGACAACTGCATCAGATTCAGTCGTTGAGTCATTGACATCGCCACAGTCATCGCCAAGCGAATCATTGGAATCGTGATCGACGAGATCGTCACTCACATTCGCAGCAATTTTCACATGCTTAAAGCAATGATGATCATAGATCGTACGCTATGCCACGATTTGTTGAGATTGTGAAGGGCGTCCAGAAGCATTAACAGGAGCCAACCTTATTTATCTAGACGCTGTTAAACGACTAAGGATCACTTAGTAGCTCAGTGACATTTGTCAGCTTAGGGGCCGCACTTAAATGACATCATCCAAGGGGGGGGGGGGAAGAAAAATGTCGATGCTAGCTGGTGGGGAGGTTGGGGAGGTTGAGCAATGACGAAATCATTTAGTGTAAAGCGTTAGTGTAAAATGTATCAAAGTTTAGCTGTAACTGCTGAAATGGAAATCGATTCGGAAAGTCGACCAGAAAGTAGAAACAGTTGCACTTCGATTGCTTTAACGATGCCTTGAAGAGCTAAGAATGAATTCCGTCAACAGCTATCCAAATAAATGATGAGCTTACATCAGTGTTGCGGGTGAAAGAAACCATTTTCTTCTAAAGAAGCTCAATTTAAAGTAACAAAAGACGAAAACTGAGAAGAGATTAAAATGACTTTCGCAAAATCGAGATGCCGCATGAAAGGATTGAAGAGAGGGCAAGGAGCTTGCCGATGCCGATGCCAAAACAAGCACGATCTGGTCGACCGAGTGCCAAATCCGTTTATCCGATTCCCCGAGATCAGGCTATTATTGCTAGTCAGTTCGAAGCGACTTGATGCAACAAATGGCATTTAATGCAAGCGCTACTTTGTTAGTCAGGGTGAAAGCCAGAAACATGACAAATCTGTAGCGTGCATTCATTTTGAATGTGAATATGAGTAGAGTATTCATGTACAGTGCTATTGCGCAATAGGATGAGTCATACGTTCTGGAATGTTGTTTGGTGACTCATGCATTCCCTTTTAATGAATCATCTTTCTAGAAGATTCTATGATGAATCACCCTTCCCCTATAAATAGGACCCATTTTCCCCATGTTATGCCATTGTCATAGTTTGTTAATATTGAAAGTTTGTATTGTAACTATTATTCCATTATGTTTATTTATCAATAAAAGGATACCTGATCTGGGAGTTTAGTTATTTATTCTGGATTATATGATCAGTATTTGGATTATTTATCAGTAACTAGGTTTATGGACCAAGACCTACATTACAAATCTGCTCATATTCAAAATCTCATTATTGATGATGTGTAACATATTGAATATCCAAGTAACGTAATGTAGAAGACCACAACAACGCAGGAAGTAGGCTATCGAATTTTGTTAATCCTAGTAAATCCAGAGATAACAAATCCAACAAAGTAAATCCGAATGGTATTACAATAATATCAAATAACTACAATAGAGATGGTTATCCAGTAATTACAAAGTCATGATGGGAATGAGAGTAATGAGAATCGTCCTCCTTATATACTATTTCATAAAGGTTCTAGAAGGTTCTGATGATTCACTGATGTTTACATTCTTTCTTTCTTCTAGAAGATTCGAGAAGCGTGTAGGCGTCGATGAGTCATTGTCATGCGGCCTAGCACTATTCTGGAATGTGGTTAATCATTTTGAAGCCGATGGTCGGGACAATGCTGCACTGATGCAATTTGCAAAAGACTTAATGTCAAGATTGTTTGTCTCGTTGCATATCACTATTCATCCCATGAATCCTCATATAAATCAGGTGACGGGATAACGCTGAATTTTCATTCGGAATTTGCGGCTACTGGAATTTTTGAATATAATCAAACGCACACATGCATATGTGGATTTCTGCTGTACATTTTCGGAACGCACACTTTTGATCCATTCCAGAAGCGCTTCTTCGATGTCCTCAAATTCTGACCGTCTGATTCTTTTAGCAGAAGAAGTACCAGGAAGCACGGCTTTACCTTGAAGGCTTTCTCGTTGTTGTAAAATCCTTCTAACAACGGAATTCATTAAACCGAAAGAAGCGCGATTCGACGGCTCCGGCACCAGTAGCTGTAGTTCGGAAAGCCAAGAAATCGCGAATCGTCGACGACGCTCGGGGGTAAAATAGATTGGTACAAATGTTTAAGCCGCGATCGGCCCATGTATTCGTCGTTCGAAAAAAACGTTTGGTTCGTCGGAAAGGAATATTACGCGTTGAACGAAGAAAAATTGAGAAATTACAGCCGCTCGTCGTCGACGCGAATTCGTTGCTTGTTGGAATTCGGCGAAAGTTCGTTCCGAATACGCGCGACACTGTTTCAGCCGTAGAGAGCCACGTTTCGGTCGATGAAATTGTTCGAAAGCGTGTCGAATTCGAATTCGCAATTTCGGCAGCATTCCGATGTCGTTTTGATGGGCAGCGACGGCGCGAAATGTACTGCCATAAGATTTACGTCTGTTTCGCAAGCCCGATATTCTATCAAATCGCTACCTTAGAGCAAAACGGGCGTATCTGCCTTTTTGTCACTTTTGAGAAAAACATGTCTAAAGTTACAACGTTGCATCCAAGCAACGTGCACAGCGAATTTTGCAGTGACTGTTAAAAAATCAATAATGGAGCTACAGATGTGTACTTTCTGCATGAAATAGAGTTCGTTGAGCTCTATCGAATGGTATGCATATCTCAAAAATGAAAAAATTGCAGATACGCCCGTTTTGCTCTAAGGTAGCGAAATGTTCGCCGATTCTCGTAATCACGTCGTCGAAATTGCGGACGTCGACGGCGAAACTTTATTGGACGTTTTGCGATTCGTTTACATGGCTCAAATTTCAATCGGCGACGAATTCGAAAATATCGCCGATAAACTAATGTACGCCGCTGATAAATACCAGTCGGACGACTTTAAAGCGATGTGCGCCTATCATTTGTTTAGCTCGTTGAAACAATCAAACGTATTGAAATTTATAGGAATCGCCGTCACGCACCACATACGAATTTTGAAATATCGATGCTTGTCGATGATCGTCGAAAATAGTTTCGCCGATATCGACGTAACTCAAATCGACACCGATTTGAGGAAACTTATCATCGGCCACGCCACGGCTCGAGCCAAAGTCAATTACCTCGGCATCAGTTTTTGACCGTTTAAAGCCTTTTTTTGTTTCGTTTTATGTTTTTTAAGCAGTTATATTTTCTTATCATTTTTCATCTTTTATGGCTTTTGCTATTTCTATGAAATTAATGAGGGAAACAGTGTGTATAAAAAAAAGAAGAGACTTAACGACGCGAAAAAATACATATAATTTGCTTGTAAATTGGTTAAACCAGCAAAGAAAACAAACGTTTGAAGTTGCTTTTTATCTTTTAGCGTTTTTCGCATAATTCTTGCTTTTCTTCTCGAATCATTTGCGACTGATTCCTATTTTAGATGTCAAATAGCGCAATTTTTTGGCGAAAACGTCTTGCAAATCGTTTCAATAAGTAAATTTCAACAACAGGCGTTTTTTCGAACAAAACTGCTACATACTCAAAGAAATATGATTAAATAAAACTAATAATTAGCACGAGACACATTAACTTTAAGAATTGCGCTTTTTTTTCAAAGGTGCTTTTATGGATAACGATTTTTTGGCTCCATAATTTGCACCATACCAAACTAAGAAAAACAAAATATCGAAAAAGTTTTATTCTGTTTTTTCAACAACTTTTGAACGTAAGCTCTGTCAAAACAGCATACTGGATAATTCCGAATTTGCTTCAACGGGTTTGTAGACGTAGACAAATATGTTTCGCATGTATTCCAAACCGACAACATTCTGTTCTTGTCCGTCTACAAATGGAATAAAAATTGAATCATGAAATTAACAGGATAAAACAATTATCAACCAAAAAATGCATTACATCGAGGGCAATTCACCCATCGTAACCAATTCGAGTAACTCAAGAGTTCGGCATTGACTTATCGACTTTTTGCAGGCAGCCCTTCATTTATCAACTGATTCACATATATTTCAAATGTTTCGCATATATTCGACAGCATTGCAATACAAACTTTACACTGCTTCACATGCTGAAATATGTAGTTGTGTTTTGCGAAAACAACGGAATGTTTTGCACTTGCGAAGTGTCGACTGTGTATTTATGTGAGTCCTAAACGATTTTCTAGTTCGATGCATTCCAGCTCTTTTTGTATAAGTCAACTTCCAGCAACTCGATTTGCAGTTTATGCTTGCGGTGTTTTAAATCTTCCAATGAGTCCATGTCAGCTTCACCAGTAGACGCATCAACCTCGATCTTCAAAGTAAGGGCGCTTTTTCGTCGTTCGCTTTCGCCCACGCCGGTTGCCCAAACTTTGCTCCAAAACTGTCACTGGCTCGTCTGTGGCCAACAAGTCGCCCACATCCAAATCGCTGCTGCTGTTGTCGGCCGTTGCAACATGCTGTTCCTGTTGCACACTAGACCGCTGCCACGATTCATTGATGCCTGGAATGCCAACGCTGCTGAATTTCCGCCAATCATATCCTCCAATACAGCATTATCAATTTCAATCCTAATTTAATTCAATCACGGCTTCACCGCCCGCTCTGCTTTGTTTAGGCGCGTCGACTTTGTTAACAGAAGCTCGTCGTAAATTCACCCAAACCACATCACGCACTTAATCCCAATCTTTTTCATCAGGAAACGGATATCCGATGCTCTTTCCATAATTGAATATTTCAACCCAACACTATTTCCTTTTTTTCCTTGGTAATGGTTGGCGAGTAAGAGGTGAATAATATCGATTTGCAATCACCAATCTTTTTAATAACATAATTTTAATCTTTTGCGAATCAGTATTTTCGTTTTATTTTTTGAAGAAGGCATTTTTGAATTCACAGAAACGCCAGTAGAAATTACTGAGAAAAGGCTGATTTTACCATTCAGTATGACATGAAAAAATTCACAGTAAAAAAATTAAATACACAGTAAAAAAAAGCATGGTAAATTTTAAATACACAGTAAAAATCAAAAGCATGGTAAATTTTTAACTGCACCATTTATAATGATTTTGATTTATTGTACTGTGAATTCAGCCTAAATATACTGAGCTAACGAAAAATCTTTTCTTTGACATGTCCCTGTGCATTTTTTACTGTGAAAAAATTCATTTTCTACTGTGAAAATATTTTATTACCTGAGTGTATTTTACTATGAAATTAATTTTTTCTACTGTGTATTTAATTTTAATTCAATCGATGAGGTTTTTCATTTCTACAAGTACTTGTAAATACTGACTTGTAGCTACAAGCGCAATAAGTAAATCATAATGAAACTCATTTTACAAGGCTTGTGGCTATAAGGACTTGTAACTTGTAGCTTGTAGGTTGTAACTTGTAATTTTTGGTGAAACCGGATCCTGGTCATAATGTAGCCCGTTGGCGCAGCCGTCTCGATTATGAGCAAGCCGCCCAACGTTAGTAAATCAAATTGAATTCATTTTGTTTAACTTTTGTTTCATTTTTTATAATAAAATAATATTGCCTCAATCCATCTTAATCAAGTCACGGGAAATCACCTCTGTTACAAGCCACCCTCACCTTCAAAAATACTCCTGGGTCAGACCCATTCTAAATAAAATAAGCCCAGGGGTGGGTTTCACCAAATCACAAGTGTCACAAGTTACAAGTTACTAGTTACTAGCTCACAAATTACAAATTCAGAAATACTAAGTTTCACCAAAAACAAGGACTTGTAAAGGGGGAGGAGGTACTTGTAAAAAGAAATGTGAAAACGATTGGATAAAAATTCCTCGTCTCGAGTCATCTAACAGGGCCGTGACGCTGGCGTCTACTTTTCTTGAGAAACAAGGCTCATTTTAGTGGAAGGAAATATAATATGGAAGTAATCATGTCGACATCAAATTCAAAATCGGCTAAAAAAGTCGAAGGAATCGATACCAAAAAAATCCGATAACAGAAACAGATTAAAATTATTGCTCATTCGAAAAATCGAAGAGAAGAAACATACCTTATTTGGGGATCTTACAGCGGACGTTAACGAAAGAGAAGAAACAAACGATGTGGCAAGAAATATTCGAAGACGCCAAAGCGATCGGGTTTCCGCTGATAAAAATTGGTTATACCTTCGAGACGTCACTTGGCTGAATATCAAACGAGCGGTGGTCAAAAAGGTCGATGAGCGAAAAACAATGGGCGCCGGCGGCGGTCAAGAAATCGCCTATACCGAAATCGATGAAGCCGTTTTAGATGTCATCGGTCGCGAATCCGTAGCGATCACGGGTTTGGGCGTGGCTGAAAGTATGGCTATGGAAAGGCTATGGATACTATGGAAATTATGGATACTTACTTTACTGTCACTTACTGTCACCTACATAACGAAGAAATCCAAAACGAATGTGAATAAATTATCTTATCTTTATATATCTAAATTTGTAATAATTTTTACCAGAATCAACTGCTCTTTAATAGAACTTTTCTTTGCTATTTATTTTCAACTATTATTTGTTTTCAGCTCTTGTCTTCTTCTGTTCTTCATTCTTTCCTGTCCGTTTCCTGCCTTGCAATGCAAAGTAATATTGATGGGAAATCATGTAAAGTTTATAAGCAACAAGCCTTTTTCAATGCATTTTCTACTGGCTTTGCTTTATAAATCACCATTCTTTCAAAGAATAGAGCTAACGCATTACCTACGCCTTATCGTAACATCTTTTTTTGAAAAATAGAAAAAGTTGGCTTTTCTTGCTTGCAGATCAAAGGGCACCAAGAAAAGGGGTGTATTTTTGACGGTTTTTTTTATTTCGAATGGGTCCGACCCTGTAGTTATTTTCGAAGGGGGCAGAGTTATTTATGAGGGTGGGGGTTATTTCTGTAAAAATACAGTATTTAAATGGATATTAAATGAGAATTAAAGGAAATTGCTTTCACAAAACATATCTATGACTTTCATTAATCGACATCTTTCATTTCTTTAAAATTTAAAGATTGCTTCTAAAAAATGTAGGGTTGCCTCTTATAAGCGGTCACGTACTAGAGTTTACTTGAAAAAACACACATTATTTCCAAAAAATTAAATGCTGATTATTGTACTGTTGTTGGAACAAAACTCACCACTACTGAACTTTGCATTTGTTGCAACTGGCACAATTTCGCAAATCTGTTCCTTATTTTCGAATCCAATGCAATGTAGATGATAGGATTCAACGCACAAGCTATGACAGTATTGACGAAGAATGACAATTCATTAAGTATTGGCAAGTAATACAGAACCTCACTAATTATCAAGCAACAAATGATAATCATGCATTGAACAAACATTTTAACTTCGCGAATAAATTTTTTCCTGTTTCCGGTCAAATTCTTCAACTTGCAAACGGAAATGAATATGGTAATGATATAAATCATGAGTGTTAAGGCAATCAAACTGACACTCACTATCATGTCAAATGTTGTTGCCAGCGACAGGTACGAACTATTATCATCAGCTGGACCAAGCATCATATATGACGCATTAAAGACAGTCTCAGCCAACACGTCTACAACACCCGACAGAACGCTAAGACCAAGACAGCAAACAATAACAGTTTTAGTTCTACCGACAGTCCATACGCTTTTGTAGCGGGTGAAAAATGCAATCGCCGTGAAACGGTTGAATGAAATAAACAAATTCAAGTACAGTCCGTTATACCAACCGACGGAATTGTAGACACTTGTAATAAATATATCGAACGAAATACCAAAGTAATTATAGTCAACTATGCAGCAAATAAAACCATGAACAACGTAAGCTAGTGAAACAAAGTCGGAAACAGCTAATGCAAGAATCAACGAGTAATATGAATGTTTGAAATCGGATTTATGCTTGAGAATGATAAACAAGACGATTACATATAATAAAAGCAAACACGAATACAAAACCGTTTGAAGAAACCAATAAATAGGCGATATTTCGCAAACTGAATTTGCGGTAGAGTTGTCAGACGAATTCATGTCGAAAAAAATATCTCTCAGAAATGAATAAGAACGAGACAAGGCGCCACTTCCTTAAGGTAAACTAAATGATTTAAACGATATTTTAACTTACCAAATTGCAATTTATAGAACGTTTTAAATAAAAATAAATTGAATAATGAATAATAAAATTGAAAAGGAAGTTGCAAATTTTATTATTTTATATTACACTTCATGATAAAAAATGGAAATATTTATAAAATGGATTGAAAAAGCAATGTGTGGTCGATTTTGTGACGAATTCATTCGGAAATCTTGCGATAAAATGTTTTTTTCTGCACTTAAAAAACACATATTATTTCCTGTTCTGCCGTGTTTTGATTGCGTGATAATATTAAGGATTCTATTTAAAAAAAGAAAGCGGGATATTTTATGTTTTTGCTTGCATGCTGCTGCATGAGGGTTAATTCAAATGGATGGATCTATGCACTGTACTTACGTTCGTTGTAAATCATGGACCATTGCCCTACAGAGCGAAAGCTTGTTCATTGGATGCTGGTTATATACCCTGTTAAGGAGCATGGTCTTCATATGTTAGCATGAGCATTTTAGCATGAGCGAGACACATGGCTGAAATGGGAAACTTTTCGAATGAGCGAATTATTTAGAAGTTAGTTTCGATTTATTCAGTCGTCAATTTTATTTAAACGAGCATTTTTGTGCAGTAATGCAAATAAGGATTGATTCTTTTTTACCCCTTAGACAATCTCCCCAGTTTGATAACTGGTCCATTTTTACTCATTTATCATGATGGCAATTGACAAGTGCATGTTGCATAGCCTTTTTGAATCAAATAGTATGACAATAAATGAAAACGATAGGAACAAGCATTTGCTATGTAGCGATGGTTACATTATGATATGATCGTTAACAACCATTTGTTTTATTGCAGTGATGGCAATTGGCATTTGAATGTGATCACGAAAAAATTCATCACACAGAGGACGTGTAAGTCATTGTTAACATTTACCGACTCGGAGATAAATTCTTTTCACTAAAACATTACTCATTTGCAGTGGCGAAAAGATTTCATTGACTAACTTAGGATCAAAAAACTTCCTTTGTCAATAATTTATAAACGAGGAGGATGAAAGAAGCTAACGTTACTTTCAATCTATTTTCGACCTAACGAATAGTGCGCTAGTATGATGTTAAAAAATGGCACAAATGGCGGAAACACCATTTTTATTGGCTCACTCTTTGCAACACGGCGTCGGAAAAAAATAAGCCAGGGACCATTTTTTAAAGTGACATTGTTTCAAAATTTGTTTTTTAATGTACATGCAAATCATTTATCAGTAATATATTTGCGTTGCTGTGTGAATAGGCTATTCAAGTTGAACATGCAAGGAAACAAAAAGAAGTTTTGATAGTGTAAGCCAATCGTCATTAATAATGAAGAAGAGAAGCTCAGTGAAACTTTAAATAAAATGGCACGCTTGCCAAACCTGAAAAAAGCACAAATTATTGTCTCATAGTTTCACACAAAAAGTTAATAACGAAACTCATACATTGCAGCGTACATCTGCACTTCGCATGTCAGTGGTAGATTTTTCTTCTCCCAAAGTCCAGTTGATTCTACGACAATAATTGTGATGACCACCAGTAGTATATTTGGTGAAACAATTGACAGGCTAATATTGCTATCGTAGTTGACGAAACAAGTAAAAACTGAAGACAAGTGCCGATAGCCAACTATTGCGCTAATGAGACATACAACTCCAGGAACAACTAAAATTATGTTCTAATAATACACATATTTTTTGAAACATAAAAATTCACGAATTCTCACTGAAACCAAAGGATACAAATTCCTCTTGCTGATAAAAGCTGCCCTCCCTCTCACGTTCGTATAAATATAGTAAGTTTGCAGAGCTTCGATGAGAATAAAAATGAAATAGCTTGTGAATAAATACTGTAGCAGTAAAGCTATTGTACTGCATGGTATCTGAAACAAACCATGCGGAACAGTTAATTTTTCTATCCAAATAAAAGCAACAAACAAGTAGTACTTTATAATCATCCTTCAACCCTATTGTTAAAAGCAGAACGTGGGCACAGCACAAAGCAATTTCTTGGGCTAGGTGAATTTTTCGTTCAAATGAAAATGATCTGCCATAACCTTTACTATTGTTGCACACGCAAAAATGGCTTTTGCCCTTGGACAGAATATTGCCTCCAAATAAAGTTTGCGACAATGGAGATAGTTACAGTTCCGATGATCCAAATGCAACCAGTCGCCGATAAAACCTTTTTTGCAACTTCTTTAATTGATAACGAAAACGCCTGATCAAAATTTTCACCTTATCACAGTTCATAACAAGCACAGGTAAAGGTTTCACAGTAATTGAACGTTTTGCACTAGTTCCGACAGCTATTGCAGAGGATTTCTCCACAACTGTAGTCGTTTTCTCCTGGTCAACCACTGTCATCTCTTAAACAAATGAAAAGCAGAATCCCATAACTGATGACAATAAATTATGAACATAATAACAGCTGTACGCGTGCCTGTAACTTGCAAAATTGTTTGAGTGAACATTGTAGTCAGCTTGCCAGCAGTCCATGTCACAGTAGTCAACTCAATTCTGTCTATAATTGCAAATCAAAAGTTAAGGAGCAAAACCTGCAGTTTTGGAACCATATGTCATCTGTAATCATTTCGAACCATTTCTACAAAGCGAGGCTAGGTAATCCTCGCTTCCATTTCTTTTTGTCGTTGAAAACAATGGCGCGTCCTTCACATGAACGACGTCAGATAGGCAAGAACCAGAATGACAAAAATTTGAAACGCTGTTCACCATAACTGGATAAAGCGGATACCTAAGACGGAAATATGTTTGTAGTAACCACTGTCAAAACAAGAAACATTTTCACTTTTTATTGGCTTACGGCAGAAGAATTGTTCTTGCTTTGCATCTTCACCTAACATATCGTTATCAATCCTAAACAACAAAAAAAGGAACCGTTTTTGTACGGATGACTGTCGAGCTCTAACCAAATAAATAAGGTTCAAAAAAAGGAAACTTAGTTTGCGAAAGTGAAATACTTCTGTAAGGTTGATTCGCAAGTACGTCTTAGTCTGCCAATTTGCTACATTCCTGCGCAATTTTCATAAAATCCAGTATGCTTTCGGAATTGATATCAAAAAGATTAGTAGCGGTTTATGCCTGGATCATGGTCGTAAATGACAGTTTTCGGTAATTTTTCGCTCGTAATAACGCGTCAAACTTCAACGCAAATTTTGGAGCAAAAGAAAAGAGAAAATTTGACAAAAGCCTTTGCGCACAATTTTCGACAGGCATGTATCAAATTAGCAGATTAAACACATACTTGCGAATCAACAATAAAATACGTGTTTCACTTTCGTAAACTAAGTTCCACTTTTTCACTGTCATATTTAAAACAAAAATAATAAAAATTACAAAATTTGTAGCCCATCATTCGGATCGTAGTAGTTGTCTTTTTGCTCCCAGTAAAACCACTGTAAACCCCATTCGGGCATGAAATCGAACGTCGAATTGTCGAACCAAACCCATTCACTTCCTGGCGGTGAGCTAAAGTTACAAAAAGCGCCGAGAAGGAAAGTTCCGCCAGAGATGTAACCAGCGGCACTTAATACGCATAGTTCAAAAACGATTGTTCAGTGAAACTGTGGACGCTCGTAGCAAAAGAGTCAAAGTATTGTACGCAAACAAAATTTGCGCATTGATATGGAGGAACGGTCGATGTGCAGCGACTAGATGTGGAATTAAGCAATGCAAACAGGAGCCGTTGAAGTAGGAAAAACCATCCGGACATAACTAAATATTGGAACAATCTACTTTGTTTCTATATGAACACTTATTGAACAATTTTTGTTACGTAACAATACACTTTGGCTTACATCGCACAACCTCAGCAGTTTCTGTAATAAACAATGCAAAGTATGTTTATGATGTAGACTTTTGAAAAACGATGATTTACTAAGAC
>JAQGBA010001118.1:0-18473 GCA_034698125.1 Prionchulus punctatus | reverse complement strand
TATTTTGTTCAGGAAAGTCTGACATTCCGAATCGAAATACAAATTAAATGTTAATGATATTAATGAAGAAAGATGCATGACTAAAGCCATGGTTTGGTCGGAAGTTACGTACAAGCTGTTGTCAACTGCTCTGATATATCGAAGCGGTATATAACTGGTGGAAAAGTTCAATTGAACAAACCTTCACAATATCAAATTATTTAGAGAATTATCTAGAGAACGCTAGCTGATGGAAAACAAGACTATGGAACGACGTCAATGATTCTGATAAGAGTGAGTCGTTTGTTAATCGGTTCACACTTGAAGCTTTTTTTGGTTATATTTCAACAAATACTTTACTGATAATGTTGCGATTTAAATTAGAATTGCTGCGTACTTGTTACGGCATTTGGTTATCACTTGGCTAGCAACAATAGTGTCATAATTTATTGGATAATGGGTAGAATATTTTATTATGAAGAAGACTTGAAATCAGTTCGATTCCACGACTACATTTCCGATTGTACGGTAAAGAATTTCATATCGAATTACAACTTGAAAAGGGGATTCGAAAAAGAAAACGAATGGCTCGGCTTCGATAAATACAAAAAAATCATCTACGGTGTGCATGTCGATACCAGCATTGACTATGAGACTCAAAGCAGCAGATTCGCTAAATACAAAAAAATCATTGGTTTGCATGACGACACCAGCATTAACGAAGAGACTATCAACGGCAGCAGAATATTCACAAAGGTTATTATCAAAAAATTGAATTTATTGATGAAGAGGATCGAAATAATCAAAATGCTCGTCTTCATTCACGTTTCGAAGAATGAGCTAAACTTCGATAATTTCGGTAATTTCGATGTCCGTGAACTCGGGCTAACTGTAGCAAGCACAATAGGGCAGGTATTGAAATATAAGGATATCGCTTGTTGTGAGTCGCCAACACCAATTTAGTATGATTTATAATATATCGAGCCCCTTGGGTTTATTTCATACCAAATTCAGCGCACAATGAAATTGGTTTGTATCCCAAATATGCTGCAATAAAAAGATTGCCCGTTTTCTAGAATGATTTACGTAACTTGACCTCCCTAATAAATAGCTAGTATGTATCTTATGCTTGATCACTTTCAGACAATCATCCCGCTGAATTCATTTCCATCACGCTTAACAAACAAGGCACCACCATCGGAATTGTCGTTAACGACTACGACAAAGAAAATAAGCGGTTGAACAGCATTCAATTTTACGTGTTACCACTTGAATCAGGCGAAATCAAACTATACCAGTTGGACGATCGGCATTGTTGCGAATTTCCACTGACTGAGGGTGGTCGTTTTGAAGGATTTCAGCTGATTGCCGCGGAGAAGTTTGATTGGCTATTATCCTCGAACGAAAGAAAAGAATTTGAGAATTTGGAGGAGTCTGGGATGAGTTTGAATATCTTTCGTCCCTTACCGGATGGATGTACTATAAAAAAGTATTACGAAATCAGTTTCAATGAAAGCATTCGTACATTTGGTATTCGATATGTAACAAGTTGCACAAACTATTCACACTCAAAAGAGGACAGATTCTTTTCGTGTAATGATTTATGTTTGGAAAATAAGTTGATAAGAATAGTATATGCGAATATCTACATTTTTAACTTTGATTTGGGCTCATGGACTACGAAACCTATGAACGTTATTCATCAGGAGGGATCGTCATCAGCTTTCGGATATGACCTCGATATGTTCTTTATTGTATCCAAGAACTGTCAACAAGTATTCAAGTACAGTTCAGACTTTGACTGTGATGACTTTTATAAGTATCCAATTGAAAATTCAACCTTTATCTCCGAATGCGATATCAGCTATTTTGCCGGCGTTAGTACGGAAGGTGTTATGGCAATAATTCTCACTGGGAAAAGTGATCCTACGGAGGTTGATAGTGTTGATGATGAGGATGATACCAACATTCAGGATAGCTATAATCCGGCGTGTGTGTCATTTCAAATAAACATCAACAGACGCGCCGATGTTAAACCGCTGAGAGATATATGCTTCGAAACGATTTGGAATCTCGACTCGACTCAAAAATTGAAAGATGTGGAGGTAGTAGAGGCTTTGCGTTTGCCGCACACGTTAGTTCGGCAATATTTCGGACCCACATGGAGTTTGGATCAAGTGTCGGACTCATTTTTAAAGATGGCAATTAATGACTGTGTCAGTAAAAATCCAAATGAATATGACTAATACACATTTGTCCTTCAGTGTACGTTCGGTCGAGATGATGGATAATAAAATGCGATCAGACTGTTCTAAACTTGTGCAGATTCCTTGCTCACAAAATCCTAACTTTGAGATTTTCATTAGCTCATTTTATATTAACATTCAACAGATTTTTACAAATAATCAATCGTCGGCAACTACTTCAATGAGCTAAGAAAATTAGTGAATACAACTGTGTTTTATGTATGTGTACATGTACATATATTCATCAGTGTAAAGTTGACGGCCGCCATGAGCGGTTGCGTTTTATTTTTGCTCTGACCTTGCTGCTTAGCCACCGGTATTGTATTTCAAATGACTAATTACTCAGTAACGAAACAGATAACAGTAGGCTCATGGAACATACGATCAGTGAACTTTACTGGTAGTTGGAAACAAATAGCAATAGAATTAAAGAAATTAGATGTCAAGATTGCCGCGGTCCAAGAAACAAAATTAAAATGGAATGCGACATTTCAAGTCAACGAATATCCTGTTTATTCAAGCTCAGCAGAAGAATCAAAAGGTGGGCGTAGCATTTCAAGTCCATAAAAAGTTCTGGAACACGATCGTCGGATGGAACGCTATTTCAAAAAGAATTATGACATTAAGAATGTCCAGAATGAAGTATGTGTGTGACGGCCTGACTGTACACATTCGTAAACGTTTATGCGCTATCGCAAACAGAATTGACAAGAAAATAAATTATTGGAGCAGAACTATGGGAAAATTTAGCTTTTGCTTTGAAAATTTAAGCTTTAGCTTAGCTGGTCAAAACTCAAACGGTCTACGATTGCTAACTTTTTGTGAAAGCTGCGAACTACCAACTCATGAATACCTATTTCGCCCATAAAAACAGTACACAAAATCACTTGGCAAAACTCCGTTTACTCATTGATGATTGATTTTATAATTGCGCCACGCAAGTTACACTACGCATTTTCGGATCTGCAAACGAGGAGCAGTAATTGATTATGACTGCTAATTTGTCATTGCAACTATCAAACTACGATTTAACTTCACGAAAAAAGACCACCAATTGTGCTGCGTCGACAAGAGTAAATTAATAGATAGAGACGTAAAAAGAGCAATTACAGTAAAATTTGAAAAAGCCTGTCTGAAGAAAGATTTCGTTATCGAAACGCCTGAGTTTAAACCGTGCAGCCGCGCGGGTCGGTCGGTTGCTTTTTTCGCTCCGCCGTTTGTTATGCCTCCTGTACAGTCCGGCCATCTATAAAGTACTCAATCGGTCAAAACTTACTAAACGATCCAATCAAGAAAATTATTAAAATTGACGATGGGCAAGATCGATCAGGACGTAAACGAAAGATGTTCTGGTTTGGTGACAAGAATCGATGCAATATATTTTTACCGGCACATATACGAACATTCGATGCTCTTGGTTATATGAATTTGATGATTCAACAACCTTACATAGCTTGATTCGCATTCAAATGGTGTACGATATTGAAAAGATTGTAGACGATTTGGAGATTTTGAGACGATTGACAAATTTTATTCGAACATTTATTCAACAACAACAACAACAAAGAAACAAAGAAAGAAGATAGAACTGTGATGTTGTGATTTAATTAATTTTATTGTTTGTGATTTTTGTACCATACCATCATGCGGGAATAAATAAATAAATTAATTAACGCCTAACGCAGAATAGGAAAGCCTAAAAAAACAGCGATAAGTGTGCTTCCTGCAATTCGAAACGATAACAAGAAAATAATGAATGGATATCTTAATCACACATTAGAAACCATCGAAAACCGAAAGCTAGCAAAGAAGAAATGTCTAACACGATGATCAAGAGAAAATTATTTAAATTTATGCATGGGATTTGGTGAGATAAGGCTTCAATTCACCTAATGTTCATTTTTATTCAAAAATATAATCTCAGTGCTGTCTCATATTATGTTTTCTATAGGAAGTGATCGATTTTAATGTTGGATGAGTTAGATTCACAACTACTTTATCGACGTTGACCAAAGAACAGGACAGGTTATTATCGAAAACATGCACCAGCGGAGACTGCGAACTCATCATAATTTTTAAAACAATGAATAATTCTTCCCTAATACTTCTACCATGATGGACGACATTTCAGTTAGGTACATTTTGTTACATTTTACATAATGGTTCTGACAAGTCAACTTCAAATCCACCAACAATTTTCTTCTGGCTGAAATATACAATGAAGCGAAATATTTTCAATTGAATTCTCTATTGAAATTAGTGAGTATCAATTAAACGATTCCATGTTCATGGATAGCGACTTGTCATAGTTTCACATGCTCTTACATTAGTTTTGCTTCACCATGTATACTTATTGGTAGCGACATTTATTGAATAAAATGTTTAATGAACAAGTATAACATTAAAAGTAAATTTCAAAAATAATCTTAGCAGACGCACATGCTAAAAGTGCTATAAGGCGCGGAGTGTGCTATTGGAGCTTACAAGGTGCTAGAATGATTTTTATTTAAATTTCAGTTCAATTCAAGAAATTAATATTCGTATTCCAATCTCAAAGCAAAATTTAAACTGCGTTTGAAACCTAGAATGTGTGCGCCGAGATAGGAATCTTTGTTTTATTTTTAAAACTTACAACTAAAAACAATGATGGCGAATAAAACTTCATCGAAAATGGTCGGAATTTTAGATCGAACGTTAACTCGCGGAAAAAACGAAGTAAAATCGTTTTCGGGCGAGTTTACAGGGAAAAATGGCTTAAATTTTGTTTTTTAGGTGAATATATCGACGTTCGCTTTGATGTTCTCCGAAATGGTTCAATATTCGCAAAATCGCGTCAGCACAGTTGCCGAATTACAAAGCAGGTAATTCGACTATAGTTCAAATTGTAAAAAGTAGCCAGTGAACTTAGAAACAACAAATCAGCGCCCTCCAAGAAATTCTCAGTCGTAACCATTTAATATCTCTGATAAGTCGTGCGAAAAACAAAATTCGTCACTGGCTAATACATTTTCCAGGCTCTCGGACTTCGGTGTGTTCGTTGGCCATCGAATTTTGGACGCTATCCTACTTCGCGAAAAAGGATACAAACGAGAAACGAAATTACTGAACATGCTAATGTTCATAAAATCAAATTTGTGGAAAGTAAAAGCGAAAAGAAAACAAGATTATTGTTAGCCAATGATGGTATTACCGACGCTTTTTCAGAATTTATTTGGTAAAGAGGCCGACAAATTGGAAAGGAGCAGCGACAATCCTTGCCATTGTAAGTAAAAGTTTTTGGTACATAAAGTTCACAAGTAAGGATGTGAAATTTGTTTTCAGATTATATTATCGAGCGAGAACCGTTAGTGAATACTTTTATATCCGTTCCAAAAGATAAAGGTATATCAGCAACTATAGTTACGTGTAATAGCAACTATCGTTCATTAAAACGAGCAACTATAGTTTACCTAATAACATCAACTATAGTTCACCAGATTCTGTTTGAAGGAAGTCTCAACTGTGCTTCATTCACAGCCGGAATCATCGACGCTGTGCTAAATTCAAGCAATTTCGTAACGATTGCTTTTTATACTCTATTTCCCTCCCTAGCCGACATGTTTTTTGTTTTAGCCTTGTAAAGTAAGCGCCGTTTGGCACAACGGAACTACGTACATTATCGAATTCGACGAAGCTGTGATCAATCGCGAAAAATAATCTTTTGTACAAAAAAAACAAATTTCACTGTCCATTAAAAAATAGTTGTCCATCAACGAATTTATTTCTTCAAACTTTCTCGCAAAATCCTCCCCTAAATAATAACAATGAACGATGAACAAACAAACAAAAACAATCAATTCGAAATCTAAACGCACAGTTGTTTGAAAATATACTCAAAATTTAATAATAAAAACAAAAATCGTGCTGTCGGCAGTCGATAATCGGGTTAGTTATCTAATCGAAATTGTTTCCAAATCGTTTTGTAAGATAGAGAATTTTTGCCTCAGCGATACAGTTTCCGAACCGGACGGCATGGTTTGCAATTCAACAATGTAATTCGAAATATAGTCCAAACAATCTGTCGCTATTCGTTTTCTAAAAGACAAAAACTTCGCGCTATAGTTCACAAATACAGAGCAACTACAGTGCCTTATATAAACTATAGTTCACTAAAAACAGCAACTACAGTTCTCAAGACAGCAACTGTAGTTGACAAAAACTTAGCAACTACAGTTCGATTATTACCTTTCTTTTTCGGATAGCTTTTGATAATTTTGAATGAATTTTGATATGACGTCGGTCAGCGATTGAAGAATATAAATTTGCCTTTTTCGATCTTTCGGAGCTCCGCTTGACTGCAAGAAAAACAAAAACTTCGTCGTCTACAACACAAAATACGGGCAAAAATCGCTTACTGCAGCTCTGAAAGCAGGATCTAACGTTTTTATAATTTCATTGAAAGAAACGCCCGCGGGCAAAAACGTTTCGGTCAACCACGACGGACTGAAACGATTTTCGACCGATTTTTCGAATAAATATTTCAATAGAAAGCCTAAAAAAAGTCTCAATCGTTCACGTAACAGAAACGAAACAAACGAAAATCGAACCCGAATATTACTTCGAGGAAAGAATCTCGGCGTTTGATTATAGGTTTTCGCCAACATCGAAACTTTAGTTCCAATCAATTTAGCTTTCGTATCGATGGATTCGTGCTGTCTCAACACCAATTCTAAACGAAAATGTGCTCATTATTGGTTCGAAAATCATCGAGACTGTCCAATACCCTTTTCAATGATTTCCCGCCAAATATTTTCGATCAATAACGAATCATAATGACCGGCGCAATGAATGATCGCCAATTTGCATTCGAGTAAATCGAATTCTTCGGCGTAATCGTTGTAAAGCTAGAAACAAAAATTCGATAATGTGAACAAATTCAAGACCGATTTGTTGTCGGGAACTGGTCAAGATAGTTCAGTGGATTAGCTTTTAACGATATTCACAAAGGAACTATAGACGCGTATCGACTATAGTTGAGAATCAACTATATTTGTTAATGAGCTATAGTGACATTCAACTATAGTCCTTTAGCAACTATAATTTCATTGCAACTATAGTTGGTTGTTTAACTATAGTTCCTAACCTGAGTAACGTCGAGCAATTCTGCGTTCAACTTCGTCAAAGCTTCCCGAATTACATTCGTTGCCGGTTGAATTTGTTTCAACGCTTCCACGATTTGCAATTGAAGTTTGACAACCTGATTAACAAAAAATCTGTCGCAAAAATCCCCGAAACAAGCAAAAAGCGTTTACTTCCAATTTATCCTCCAAGTCGTGCAATAATTCGGCTTGATCCGCCGAGGCGTCAACGGCGGCTTTGGCGCACAGTACCGCTCGAGACAAATACGTAAGACGTTGTTCCAAATTGATAATCGTGCTAAAAGTCCAAATGACCTACATAGTTACAGGGGGACTATAGTTGAAAAGACTATGATTTCCGAGGCTATGTTGAAGACTATAGTAACTACACAGTCGCATGGACACCACAGTTAGCCGGGTACTAATAGTTTCAACTATAGTTGGTTAGAGACGAACTATAGTTGGAGAATTTAGTTGGAAATAGTACCTTGGACTTTCCGCCAACTGTACCAACAACTGAGCCGCAGGCAAGTACCGTCGAGTCTGCTCGTAGAATTTCCACAGTAAATCCATGTAACGCATTGACGACGGGAACGCCGCCAATGAAACGCGACGATGTAAATAATTTTCGACGTGCGGCGATTGGCATTGAAGTATCTTCTCGCTCATATCCCTTTCGACCATCCAATCGAATACGGCCACGTGGCACAGTTCATCGTCGTTTCGCAGCGCGGCTTTCATCATGTTTTCCAGCTGAAACGAATTTTACCGGTTTTACCGATTCGAAGAGTACCTCGAAAAATGACATTTCGTACGTGAATTTGCGCTTGCTGCGGTGCTATCGACGGGTGTCGACCAGTGCTGACGTTCAATAAATGATTCATAGCGTCCGTCATGCACTTGTAGCAGAACATTCTAAAAACAAAATTCAAACGTATTTTTGGCACTGAAAACGGTCGTAAAACCGTTTCAAAAAAACGGTTACCTATTAGAAAAGATTTGACGCTGACCGGAATACTCTTCGAGTTCCGGATCCGATCGGCGGTAATATTGAACGCCGACGTCGGCCTCGTCGAATTTCTTCGCGGCGCACAAACACAAATCGACGATGCCTTCGAAATTTTGAGCTGCAATAAAAAAAGTGTCCGAATGAAACGAGTTTAGTAACCAAATGAGGCAGATTCGGGCACTGAGAGGGACAAATTTTGACAAATAATCAGTAACCTCGGACATCCTACAAATCAATTTTATGTATCAACAGAGACATTTTAAAACAAATTACCGTCTTGAAGTTGAGCACAAACGGTCGGTAAGTGAATTTGATTGGCGACTTTTTTATACATAATCAAGGCTTGGTCCATTGCTAATTTTCGTTCCTCGTCGTCGTCCACCGATCGAGAAGTAACGAGAAGTTCGTTCGCCTAAACGAAAACAAAATAATCGATTAGCCAATAAAACTTCCATCTCTAATAAAAAACTAAATTGCCTTCGCCGACGTAGCGTCGTCCGAGGTGAAAAGGGACGGGCAAACTTGTCTCAGTCGCGAACTAATTGCGTCGGTGGTCGCTCGATCGCTGAGGTACTGGCTCATTAGACAAGCGACGAGATGAGAACATAACTGAAAAAAAAACAAAAAACCTGCACTAGACAGTGACCTTCCAGGGATAATCTTGCTTCAACAAGTTACTGCCGTCACAACTAAACAAACTGTAGTCTCCTCTGCAGCTATAATTTCCAAGCAACCATAGTCTACATACAACTATAGTTACTGCGAAAGTATAGTTTCCAAATTTACTTCTTTTCCGTTGATGACCAACTCGTTAAAACGCATAATTTTCACTAAATCTTGCAAATCCTTGAAAAAATCGAACCAAAAATGAAAACACAATTTAAAAAAAAAATTTCTTGAACTGACTTTCGGCAACAGACCGACGACGACGTGCATTTGATGATCGGTGAGAACTTTCCACAGTCCCAAAACTTCGTAACATCGTCGAGAAATTTCGCAAAGGCGGATGAGTGACTGCCGTTCGACATTCGCCGCTTCGGCTGAAACGAGCAAAAAGTTGCAACGATACGTACCAAAAAGTGAAATATGTCTAAAAAACACAAAAACCTTGTCGTTTTTTCGAAACTTGCTGCTGAGTTTGAGCGACGGATGTCGTCGGTTCGCCTCTCATGAAACTTAAAAACCGCTGGGTTGTGTTCGACGGTTGCGCCCTAAAATGAGTAAAATCCGATTAAAAGTGTCTGTATTTCAATCGGAACAATCAAAAATGTGAAATGAAAATGGAAACGTTCAAAAATGGCAAGGCATACCCGACGACGTCGGCGTCGCCTCGAGGCATCGACGCTGGATTCGGTACGATCGATTCTTTTTTCAATAAATCCAAAAAACATTTCAATTGTTCGACGAACCAAGTCAATTCTTCGCTCGAAAAGGCGCTGTCAAGCTGTAAAAACGACGGATTCGTATGAAACGAGTCAATAAGAACAAAAATCTTTCAAACCGAGACGTACCAAAACTACAGTCTTTTTCGTATTATACGTTACAGTACGCTCAGCGATTAAATGCATCTGCCACAGTGGTCTAAAATTGGTCGATAAGTGTTTAAAAACAAAAAAACGTGCCTGGCCATCGCATTAGCTACCCCAAAATTCTCGAAAAGTAAAGATAAAAGGCGTTATGTCGATCGCTGAATTTTATTTCCGTCGAACCTACAGGTCGCCCTTCTGTAAACACAGTACTCAAATTGACGTCGGCGGCGTTGCCTAATCCTCCGAATGTGTCGACCATCGGAGGCAGTTCCGGGTACAGTCGTTGATGCGCAGGTTGAAAGCTACTCGAGTACGGAGTCGACGTCGTCGGACCGACTTGAAAACAAAAACTGAGCCGGTACAGAGATTAAAAAACAAACAATCAAAACTGGCTAACTTCTTTGGGGGTAAAAAGTTTCATCAGAATCGGCGCCGGATATGAACGGCTTCGATTCGCCGCCGAACAGAAACAACGCTCGAATGGACCGGTCGGCGACCTAGAAAGTAAAGTAAAAACAAACTCTTTGTCGTCTATCGTCATTAACAAGTGTACTTCTTTTTCCTGATGCGACGTTGAGCAGGCGAGTAAAATGCACATGGATCCGGCTTGAGACGGCTGAAGAAAAAAAAGGCAGATGATTTCCGTGGATGAATTCAAAAAAGCGCTCGAGAATTACTTGATGAAGTTGAAAAAACGACCTGACTTGACGAGAATCGGCGCCGAATTCGATTAATAAATGCTTCAAAATATCCACCGGACGCAAACGCTCGATGAAATGAAGACCCTTTAACGCGAATCAAAAAATTGCTCGATTCGAACGAAAGACGACGCTAAATATGTTTCGAAACTAACCTGCGGAGTCAAAATCACGAATCTTTTCGACATTTCCGTATGTTGAGTGGCGACCATCGGCGGTTGCACGTGCAACTGAGGGTAACCTTTGACGGACAACCAATCGCCTTGACCTTTGACCAGATTGGCCTTCAGGTCGTTGAGAATCCACGTGCGACCACGAACGGGCAGTTGAGCCTGTAAAATAAACAAAAAATCGTGCAAGCCAGCGGTCGATCGGCATTCCAAAAAAAGTTACTTGAGTTTCAACGAAGTCTTGTCGAAATGGAAAATTGGCGCTTGACAAACACCATAAAACGTCAGACTGTTCGTCGAACGCCGACGCTAAGAGAGTCGTATCTGCGTCGAAAATCGAAACGTATTTTTTTAGCGAAATAAAAAAACAAAAAAGTTTCATACCTCGCCTGATTAATCCGATGTGAATTCGTTCCGGTCTCGCAACGGCGCTACTCGGGCAAAATCCCGGTGGAAATCTAACGTGGACGAGTTTCAGCGTCGCCGGTCGCGCATTGGTCGAAGGAGGCGGTTCGTTAAAATGGCAAGAAAAATATAGGCGAACGCCTGGAAAAGTAACTTTAAAAACAAAAAATCAGTCGACAATTTTGCTCAACGGTACCAGAATGAGTAACGCCGAGTAGATTCACCGAAACTGACTCTGCGGTCGAAATCGGACTGATCGCAACGATCGGCTTGAAATGCGATGGTTCGACAGTTCTAAAATAATAAAATTGCACGAAAAGCTTTTGAGCCAGTGGAGAAATTTGTTTCACTGGGCGATTTGCGCGGCATAATGTTGAATTTCCGACGATGAAAGACCTGCCAATTTTGAAACTTGCAATTCGTCGGCGCCCAAATCGAAAACTTGAACGGAACCGACTTCCGAGCGAGTGTACAAACATTGTCGCGTGTCGTCGTAAGCCATTTGACATAAAGGTTCTGAAACAGAGAGGTACATACTCCAAAAAACAACAAAAAATCAAGTAACAGTGATGCAAGAAAATAACATGCCGTAGACAGTAAATTAGCGGCAAAAACTATAAACTCGTCCTAGACAGTTGCTTTTACCGTCTTTTCCGAAAGTGAACGTATACAGCGACGGCGCTAGATAGCTCATTAGACTTTTCGAATGATTTATCTTTTTACAATATTTTCCGAACAGACCGCGAGTCTAAAAAACAAAATTCGCGACGGTCAAATTAAGAATTTTATGCGTTTCAATTTTCGACACACTTGGTATTCTAATTCGTACAGACATCCGTCGCGAGCGATGAAAAAAATTCGTCCGTTTTTCGTCGAACACAAGTCGGTAACTATCGCGCCGTCCAACGAGCATTTGAACAACGGCTCGGGTATTAAATTCATTTCGGCCCATCTGTAGTCGGTTGACGTATGGCCTGCGCATGAAATTTACATTTACAGACGAGAAAATAAAAGTAGCCAGTGGAAGAAATTTGCTTTTTACCATTCGTATCGAAGAAATTAACGCCCAATAAAACGATATCGACGCTGGTCACGACGCAAAGGACGAATTGAATACTAGCCGGTAAAACATTCTGTTTGGGTTTACATAAACAAAGAAGTAGGATCGTATTCGAAATTCCGTCGTAATAAGCTAAATCTCCGCTGAAATGAGAAAAAGTTGGAGGGATCAAGATTAAAAAAGCAAAAAATAACACTGTCTAACTTAGTTTCGTAGTTCCAAACGAATAAATCACTATCGACTGTCACCCAAGAGCGGCTAACGTCCGAAAATAAACCCATTGCGCAATTGCATTCCATTCCTAGAACAAATCAAACGACTATAGGCAATTAACAACTACAGTTAATTCATAACTATAAGCACTGGACAACTATAACTAATAATCAACTGAAGCTATTGGACAACTATAGTCACTGGCCAAGTTTAATAGGTGGACAACTATCGTCACTGGACAACTATACTTAATTTACAAATCACAAGACAACTATAGTTGCTTATATTACGAGAAATTTGATCGAGCAATTCTTGCGGCAATGGATTTCTTCGCACCGGCACGAACTCGTTAACATCTTGAAATCCCAACGATTGATAGCTCGGATAATCTCCGTCGTTTAATCCGCTGACTGTCGGCTGATCTGGAATTTCATCCGATTTTAAAAAACCGGGAAGACTTTATCGAAAAACAAATTTCCCGTCTCTTTTTTACCGAATCGTTGCAATTTCAATTTGTATTTTAAATCGCTGAAATTACTATCCTTCTCCTGGCACACGTTTATCAGTCGAGCCGCGGCTTCTAATTGAATTTGCGACGAAGATGAATTCGAATTTGACGTCAAAAAATTATTTCTAGACGAAACATCGGCGCCGGCCGGCGCCGTAAATTGACTGGATTGTTGAAACATTCGGTCATCAAACTGTTCGACCGGCGCAACGACCATTTATTAGTTTTTATAAATCACAATCGATGCGTTTCATAAAATTGCCCGAAACTTAGCAAAAAATTTCGAAAATTCGCCGAAGAATTTCAAAATCCGCGCGCGCTACAAAAATAGTCCAAAATTTTTATTAATACTGCATTAGCGTAAAAACATTATTGCCTAACTATCTTACCGTCCACTTTAATAAAATTTGAATCTATAGACAGCTCGGTTAATTTTTTGGTTCACAAAACGCTGCAGCAAACAAATTTACCGCACTGACCAAATCACTTTTAAATTTTAAATCCAAAAAAAGGAAATTGTGTTTTCTATTTGTTTTTGTTTGTTAATCTTTTAAAATTATTAAAATAAAAATAGAAAATTATTATTATCAAAATTAAATCAAAATTAAAAAAATTATTATGAAAAAAAATTAAAAAAACAAGTTTTTTTTATCATTAAAAAATGCATGAGTACATAAAAAGACATGGAGGACAAAGAATAATGAAATTTATCAAGAATTCATAAAACTAACAAAAATATAAGCTATAACCTTTTTTTCGTTAAAATCTCATTTATTTTTGTTTTTTGGCAGAATTTTTGTATCCATTTGCAGTTTAGCGCGCAAGTTCGCTCGTCGAACGGGTGAATCGAGGTCGAACGCATTTTTCACTCGCTTATAGCAAAACCGATGCCGATTTCGTGGAGTTTAGTCGGTTTGCGTTTTTGTAGCGCCATTTTTCCCGTTTGCCCGGAAACAAAAGGATCCTTTTAATTTGATTAAAGGTAATTAATTGAACTTCACGTTTTGCTGCGCGTTTTCATTTTTTCACCGAAAATTGTCGAAAATTTCTCGAATTTCGTTTTATTTTCGTTTTTACGCCGCTGGGACCATTCCCAATGACGAAAACATGACTGCGACCCTGATTTTTCGTGCGGCTTGAGTTTTTTTGAAAAAAGACTGAGAAGAGAAATTTAAATCACTGATTTAAATGAAATTTGATTGATTGATTTATTTGGTTTTTTTTTTGTTTTAGTTAAAATTTTCGACAACTGCGCGAGACAAAAAACCGACGAAAAATATGTCTGCCGAAGAACATCACGATGAAACTTTCGAAGTCGCCGATTCGGGAGCGTCGAAAACTTTTCCGAAACAATGTTCGGCGTTGCGTAAAAACGAACACGTCTTGATCAAAGGTCGTCCATGCAAAATCGTCGAAATGTCCACCTCGAAAACTGGCAAGCACGGTCACGCCAAAGTAAGCGCACGAAATTTGTTTTTAGAGCGATAAATCGTGCGTAAAACTATCCAAGTCGATTTGTTAACAGTGTATTTAACGATAGGCCAGTTTTCTCTCTATTTGTAACGTGAACTATAGTTTCTACAATATAAATGCACTGAAAGCCGGCAATGCACGCTTTCCCGATTTTACGCGCATGAAATTTGTTTTTCAACCTTAAGTCTTGCGCAAATTGAATTCAAGTTAATTTATTGTTTTTTAGGTGCACATGGTTGGCATCGATATTTTCACTGGCAAGAAATGCGAAGATATTTGTCCATCCACTCACAACATGGATGTGCCATTTATTAAGCGCAAAGATTATCAAGTTCGTTTTTTTAAAGCCATACTCTTTGACAGACAAGCAAATTTTTTGTTTGTTTTTCTTTTTTTAGTTGATGTCGATCAACGACGACGACGGCTTCGTTTCTCTTTTGGATATGGATACCATGATAGAAAAGAACGATTTGAAATTACCCGAAGGCGACATCGGAACCGGTATCAAGGACGCCTACGAAAAGGACGAGTCCGGAATTCTGGTATGAAATGTGAACTATAGTTGGTTATTTTGTGGGACTATAGTTCTTGTTTTATAAGAAGTGAAATATTAAGCGATGAATCATCAAATATAGACAGCGACGGGCGATGAACTATAATTAGCTAAGAAGCAACTATAAACAATTCAGCTAGTGCGGTTTTTTGTTTTTCCAGTGCACTGTCGTTACCGCCATGGGTGAAGAAATGATTTTGGCCTTCAAGAACATGCCCAAGGATTAAATTAATTAATTAGCAAACCCGGCGCGCAAACATTTTTCCAAATTCCATTTTAACTTTCTTTTTTTTGCTTGTTTTCTTCTTATTTTTCTCTTTTTCTTATTAATTTGGAACATAAAAAATGTTGGCCTACCGGCGGATGGAATTTTAATTAATGAATTTAAGAAAATTATGAAAATTTTTCGGAATTGAATTATTTTTTATTATTACTTTGTTGTCGTTTTGTTGCGAATTTATTATTATTATGATAAAAAATTAGGTACCGGTCAAATATTACAAAAATGTATGACACGAAATAATGAAAAAATAATTTCAATTTCGCACGCGTTTGTTGTTTGTTTTTTTTAATTTTTTCTTCGTGGACTTTAAAAATGCAACGTTTTTGGAAAAGTAAAATGGAATTAACAACTGCTGGACGCGACGTGTTTTTTGTTTGTTTGTTTTTTTGTTGTTTTTCTCGAATGCATAAAATTTGATGAAAGTAAATTTAAAAGAGGAACGGTTGATTTTCAATTAATAAAAAGGGTCCAAATTGTAAACGAGCTCAGAGAACTTTTAAGTTTAGACAGTGAAAAATCATCAACTAAACATTGTCTTAGATCAACTATAGTTGTCTGAAATCACCGACTTTAGTTTGTCTTCAATCAGCAACTACAGTTTGGCTTGTAACATCAGCTATGGATTGTCTGTAATTCGACTTGAATACTCAACTATAGATTGTCTTGACTCATCAACTATACAGTAGTTTGAGTTGTATCATAAACTACAATTTGTCTTACATCATTAATTATAGTTTGTCTCGATCAATTCAACTATAGTGATTAATCTTCACTATAACCAATGATTAACAATCAACTATAGCCCGTGAAAAATGTTTCAAAAACACAGTCAAGAAGTGGTGATTTTAATAAAAATTGTAAAACGAGAAAAAATGAACATCGAATTTAGCAAATAAAAACAAAAATCGCAACGGAAAAAGGATGAAAACGTGTTAAAATGCGAAAGAAAACAAAAAACGAAAAATTCATTGTTAGTTCAATTAGAAAGGATCGTATTCGAAAAATTCTACGGTCGACCCGTTGTGTGTGATCGACGTCGAGGAAGTCGGTTGCAAGTTTGTCGTAAAAGTCGGCGACGTTTTTTGTTTTTTTTTGACGTAGTGGGACGATTTTTCAAACGAGAATTTTCATCGTCTAAAATATAGCCAGAGGTGAACCATTCAACTGTAGACAGTGAAGAAACTTCAGCTATAGACCGCGACAAATCAACAACCAACCAACTATAATCAGTGAAAATCATCAACGAATCAACAGCTACGATCAATGAAAAACTATAGTCAGTGAAGAATCGTCAACTATAGACAGCCGCCGAAGGATCAGGATGTCACTGGATAAATACTTGTCAAGCAAATTTCATTGTACGCTAATTGATGCGTTTCCAATGAATATCGTCGGCGACAGCGACGGCCTCGAAGTTCGAAAAATCGAACGATTTTAATTTATCCACATCGAAAACTGCGTTGAATTTCTTTCCGTAAGTTTCGTACAACACCTGCATAAAAAATGAACCAGTTGATGAGAAAGCGAAAACGCTAAATTTGTTTCAAAATCGTACCACGAGGGCCAAATTGATTCCTTTCATATACGTCGATTTTTTCGTATCGGCATCGTATATTGTTTTAAAATTCGAATAGAATCGCACACGTTTTCGAGGAAAACCTGACGGAAAATTTGTTTTCAAACGAGCGAAACAGCGTCGAAACTTGTTTCATTGAAAAAAAGTTCACTTCGGAGAACATTCCAGATTTCGGGGCGCCCATCCACATGACCCACAGTCTTCGTTCCAGTTCGGTGGATTCGAACAGACCTTTTTCCCATTCGGACGGATCCATGACAATAGCTGGATAAAATCCATCGATGGATGGACAATTTCGCCCAAACTACTTGGTTCGGAAGAAAACCCTACAAAAAATGGAGCAAAATTTTGTAGAAATTGTCACGAAACAACAACAGACAGCGATACATTTAAAACTATAGTTACTGAAAACTCTTCAACTAGAGTCCATGATGAAGATTCAACTATAGTCTATGATGACTCATCAACTATAGTCCCAACTAAAGTCTGTTATTCCTAACCTTTATATAATTGACCTGCGACGATTCAGCAGATGCATCAATTCATCTTTTCGACTCCAAATCAATGCCGACAAGCAAAATAATTAATTTTTTTATTAAAAATTAAGCAATTTTCACGTTTGTGACTTTAATTTTTCGATTTTTTTCTTGCTCTCGATTTTTCGCCTTTTCTTCTGTCGTTCGATGGCTTTTTCGACTTCGTCGGGGTCCAAACCCTCCAAAATCATTTGCTTGCGTTTGTTGATTTCCTTCTTCTCGCCAAAGTCCTGTTCGTCCAATTTTATCTCGGCTTCTCGTTTCGCAACTAAAACTTGCGTGACGTACTGTGAAACGTTTTTATGACCGACTTTTCGCTCGGCAAGTTGACATTTGATCAACTTTTCGATTCCTTGCAACAGCGTGACGTCGTACTGAGTGACGAACGTCACTGCGCAACCGGCGCGACCTGCTCGAGCAGCTCGGCCCACTCGATGGACGTAAGCCTTTGGCAACTGAGGCACGTTATGATTTACGACCATATCAACCTTAAAATCGTTAATAAACAGTGATAGCTTGCAAATGTAGACCAGAGACAATGATAGAGTGAAGCCAGCGACTACTATAGATAGAAGAATCAACTGTAGGTAGTGACCAACATTGTCCAATGGTCAACTATAGACTAATAATCAACTACAGACAGGCATCAACTATCATATAGATCAGCCATTGACTATAGACGCCTTTTCAACATAGACAACCTTCAACTCCGGACAGCCAGAAACTATAGACAGCATAAATTATACACAGCTATCAACTATAGACAACCATATACAATAGACAGACATCAACTACATAGATAACCATTAACTATGCGCAGCCACGATAGACAGCATTCAGCTACAGACAGCCATCAACTACATACAGCCATATACAACAGGCAGCTATCCACTATAGAAAGCCATCAACTAAAGACAGCCACCAACTGTACACCTCCATCGATATAGACAGTCATCTACAATAGACAGACAGCAACTATAGACAGCCGTCAACTATAGACAGCTATTAATTATAGACAGCCATCAATTATCCACAGCCATCAACTATAGACAGTGATGAACTATAGACAGTGATGAACTATAGACAGTGATGAACTATAGACAGTGATGAACTATAGA
>JAQGBA010001117.1:0-18480 GCA_034698125.1 Prionchulus punctatus | reverse complement strand
AGCATCAATGGTACATATAGTACAAAAGTGTTCCACAATTTGGTACAGATTTTCCATTCTGGACACTGAAGACTTGTATGACATCCTTAATACAAGAATCGTCGTTTAAAAACTTCCTGACCACTGCGAAGCCTGCCTGGGCATCAAGTTTTTCAAATTGGACTCTTTGAAATTACAGGCAGCATGTACAAACGTGCAACTTTCACAGAAGTAACTTTGCACAATCTTGAAAGCGAGATTTTGGTTTTTACTGGGCAGCGTTTACAAAGAGTGGCAAAATGAAAGTTTAAATAGCTTATCTTGTAGAGAAAAAATTCTAAGAATATATAGTGCGCGCGCGCGAAATTGGATAAAAAACTAATGATATCAGTCGATAGAGGAAAGAATTCAATACATTAGAGTGTCTTTGAGTATTGAGTTACCTAAAAAATTTAATGGAGTATATTCGATTTTATTAGTTTACAAGTTGAGACTAAGATGTCATGCATGCATCCAAGTTGTCATGCATGCATCCAAGATGCCATGAATCGACTTTTCTGATTTTTTAGCAGTTTTAGAGAATGATCATATCTATGGAGTAAAAAATAATGAAAATCTGCATCCACTTTTGGCATCAATAACTACAGTAAATCAAAATTAGCAAAAAAACTTTTTAAACTTAAAAAATAATCAAATAAATTTTTGAGATAAATCAAAACTCAAAGAAACTTTATTGGAAACTTTATCAACCTCTTTCCCCCTATCAATTGATATCAGTCTTTTTTTATATCTGATTTATATCAACACCAGCTCCTGTTTTGTTTTATCATAACACCTCATGGTGATTTATTACTGTGCTACTGTGTACGGTGCTTATCCTGACACCGCAAGGTAATTTATTCAAACACCAACCCCATGGTGCTTTATTATAACACCTCAATCTGATTTATTACAACACTGTAACATGATTAATTGCAATACATTTGATAACTTTATGTAATAATGTTTGCAACCTCAACTTATATTTTTAATTTAATTAAATATAATTTATTTTAAAATTTATTTTAAAATGATGGCCAAAGAAAAACATGAACTGAAGAAACATGCAACAAGAACTTAGTCGTTATAACAGATATAATGGTTCGAATACGCAAAGAAAATGTAAATCGGATACAAATATGAATCCGAATAAAAGTTCTGAGTCAAATAAACGAAACGGAATGGTTCTGTTCTACGAGTCAAAAGAACGTCAAGGACACAGAAACAAATGAGACCATAAGAAACGATGACAGCCGAGAAGAGAAAGTCAAAGCGAACAATTTAAAGAAATATGTCGCACGCTATATGAAGTCAAAGTCAATTTCGCATATTCTTTTGCAACTATAGTTCAAATTCGACTGTAATGTCTTATCGAGTAGCTTAGTGGCTAGTTTTAAATGCGACTACATTTGCGGAGATTTAGAATAGAAGAATTAATCACAATAATCTCTTGCGGATGAAGTTTATTGCAATTAATCATATTCACATAGAAAAATATCATTATAAATGGAATGCAAATGCTTACATGGAGAAACAGCTATTACTGCTTTCAAACGGCTTTGCAAGGACTGTTTGATGATTAGTCCAGAAATCATCTAGCTAATGCGTATCAAGGATTCAAACTGTCACAAAATGCATTCTAGGCAAGAAAATCCTCCGATTATCATCCGATTTTCTAAAATGAAAGACGTGTAACGATTTGTGAAAATGTTCGGAATGTGACACAATTTAAAGATAACGAGGGCATACAAAATAGTGAAACAAATGGGTTATCAAAGTTTCGTCGAAAAATCTTATTATCAGTGAGAAAAACGTGTATCGATGGAATGCAAATGTAACACTGATAAGAAGCAACATCCAAAGATCGCCATTAATGGAAAAATTGTATTTGTCGATGATGAAAATATATATGGCCGAACATTCCACATAGTCTTCAGAAATATATTACAGGTTAATATTCAAAACCTATCTGAATTGGCTATAAAGAAGTACGAAATAATGAGAAAAACATGGAAAAAGAAAATTTGCTTGATTTGTGTTTAGTTTTGAGAAAGTTTGTATTATATATTACCGTAAGCAAGATTTGGGCGTTTTCAAAAAAATTTCCTATTCGGAATTTAGTGTTGTATGTTTTCAATTGAATTTAAAACTAATCTTGGTTTATTTGGTTGATATGCTGAATGATGAATCAATTGATGAATCAAAGTATTTATGTAAATATATGGCAAAAGCAATTCATCATTTTAATTTTAATTCTAATTCGAAACTTAATCAATTATTTTGTCTTCCAGTATGTGTATACTTTTGATGAGTATTCCATTGGCATCCATATAGTGTATTTCATTGGTTTAGTGCTACATTTTTACAGTTTATTAATTATTTCCTTGGTCAGGTCCCTGTGGGGTCTAATACCCTTACTAACTAACTATTTCTTCCTAGGTCCAAAATCTTTTACCAACTATTACTAACTTCCTTTAACTGGGTTTCAATCCTTCCTAAATAAACTCCAAAAAACCCCTTTCCAATCAACTTAACCCTTATGTAATATTTTACGTGATAATTATATGTGCATGTTGCACAATTCTTTGTTCAATTCGAATTCACTGGAGTTCTACCTTTTTCCCAATATAGGTTTTTCGTTAAAATTAAATTTTTGAGAAGATCCTGGGAAGCGATGGAAAGTAAACTGTAGCTCGAATGGTCCTAAAATTCTAAGAATTTTTTCTCTGTTCTTTCTCTACAACATAGGTTTTTTTAGACTTTAATTCTGAGATTGGTCCAATCAACCTTGGAAGAACCTTACAAAAACGTGTCTAATGACTGACTCAGAAAGTAACTGTTGTGTTGCACAATCTTCAATAATTGTGCACAACTGATTATTGTATGTGGTAAAGAAAAAGCTAAGCTGTTTTTAACTTCATAAACTTTGCTAACTTACCAAACAACAGTTTTAGAAATTTTTTTCAATTTTCTTCCGACCCTTTTATTGCTCTGTTGCTGATCAGTTTTTTTAAGTGAAACTGCAATCGGATCTTCATTACAGTTTGCAGATGAACCAGCTGCTGGCATAACTTTGATAATATTTGGGCGGTTGATTCGAATCGCCTCAGGTTTTTTGTTCAAAGTTACTCTTCAATAGTCAAACATTTTAGTATGCTGTGTTCCAAATGAAACTATGTCTTGTTTTGTTACCGATTTTTTGCAGGAATGAATTCTACTTCGTTGTTATTCAACATATTCTGCTATAAAATCAACAAGAATAAAACAATCAAAATCTTCTTCTAGTAAGTTGAGTCTACATTTACTTCTTTAAAAGGGTACAATTGATGGCAAGGAAACTTTTTACGTGCTTCTTCGTAAATGGACGATTTCTTTGTGACTGTTTGGATCATCACATTTTGTTCACCATTCGAAAACAACACTGATGTCTAAGGGAAATAAAAAGGAAAAAGTGGTGACATATTTTAAGTAAAGCATAACAAAAACAAATTCTTACTGTAAATCGTTGTTTATTTTATTCGTATCAAACTTCTTCATGTTGACAATAAATGGAAAATAAGCTGCTTCAAATGTTACGAATTTCAAATCAGGCAAATTATATACTATTCTACTAAAAAAGAAACGTAATTATATTAAAATATTACATTTTATAATCGCATGTTGCATGGTAACATCCGGCCCTTACGTATGTTAATACGAGTAATAAAATTTTGATACAAATTTAAAATTCAACGATTTCAATCTGCTCGTTTGAATGATGGCTTATGACTTTTGTTTGTGCATAATGAACAAGTATAAAATATTCTGTAAACTTAATGGCTACTCAAAATTGACTCGATTTATTTGACATTTAAGGCAAAAAAAGAATTTTGGCAGTAATGAACTGGTTGCCCAATAATGACTCATGAAGCACATGTCAAAACTACAGTTTTGAAAGGAATGCTATGTTCCTGTACAAAAATTGCCAAAAAATCAGCAGGCAAGTACTGGAGAAATTACTACTACAGTAATTTCGAAACTGCAACGTTGATTTTTGAACATGGGGATTGGATTCAGGTAAGTAAGCTGTAGATCGCTATCTGTATCTTCCTTTTTGTTTAACCTATGGACCCCTCCCGAATGCTGCGATGACCATTCTGGAGTTGACTGAGAAAGCGACGCAAAACGCGAGAGTGCCAATTGGCAATCTACAGACCAGGTAGTCCGAAAGAAAAAAGCTGTCCTCGATTGGTGGGTGCGACGCCAGGATCAAGCAGCATAAGAAAAGGATCGGCTCTTCGATTGAACCTACAGTATTAACAGATGAAGAAAGTGTGGAACGACAGCATCGTAATTGTTTGATGCGACATTGACATGAATGCACTGGTCAGCATTTAGTTTGGGCAACTTACCACAAATCAGCGTTTGATTTTATCTTCAAGCATCATCGTCCCGACAAAAATTAAAAATGTACAGTTACAAGGGTTGAGCTGGAAATTAGCAGTTCGATTGGAAGTCGCTTTAATTGCAAGTGAAGTCTAAAAATAAGATAGCCATGACGTCACTGGCTAAAAAGAATACTGTCAGTGACGTCGCTGCTTAAAAAGCAAAAGTTACCCCAAAGTGTCTCCGCGTGTTCGGTACTCGGCGGGTGCTCTTCCTCCATTAAGGAAAGAGGCCTATGTAACGAGGTCACGCTCCGATATAGGTCGGGGTTCGACCGATATTAGGGCAGATTTTCGACGCTGGCCGGATAGAATACGTCCTTTCTGTTCAACAACGAGTTCGTCGGCTGATGACTGGTTTCGCAGATGCCCCGCCGTCGCAACGTGACCGACTTCGTACTCAACGAATGGACGGCGCCTCTCTCGCACGGATGACCGCTGGCCACGCTGCTCATGCTACGCTCAGCGCACGGATCGTTGTTGGCCACGGCAAAATATCTGTTTTCCACGTGCTCGTCGGCGGTGCTTGGCTTTTGCTGTTTCAACCGGAACCATCGAACATCGTCGACGCTCGTGGTTTCCATTCCGGCGCCGTTGGCCAACTTGCCGCGGTCTGAAAATTAGACGGTGACGTCGTCAGTCGAATGGTCGACTATAGTCCGAATGCAACAATGGCAGTGCAACTTTCGTCTATATTCCACTACGCTTCATGTGCACTACGATCCGTGTGCTAACTATGGTCCATGTGCAACTATGGTTAATGTGCAACTATAGTGCAGGGTGCAACTATCGTCTATGGCCAACTATGCTTCATGTGCAACTATGACTCATGTGCAACTATTGTACGCATGCAACTATATTACACGTGCAACTGTGGTGATTGTGCAACTCTGGTCCAACTGCAACTACGGTACATCTGCAACTATAGTCAACTTTCAGCTATAGTCCACGCGCAATTACAGACGTTCCCTTGTCCGGGCTGTGAGGCGCGCTAACGCAAACCGTCGGCACTGTCGGATGAGCAGGTACAGTAAGATTTTCGTTGTTATCGTCCTCTTCGACTATGGCGTCCAAGATGAGCGACGAACTGAGGTAAAGGTCCCGCCCACTAATTGCTCCTCGGACACCGGCTTGGTGGGCGGGTCGCGGAACAGGGCGCCGCAAACGCAAAAATTACGCCCGAATAGATGAGGAATATGCCTCGCCAAAGGTACTGGCGCAACAAATAGCTAGTGAACGGCGCGAATTAAAAAATAGACAGTGAAGATGATGATCGCCGGACAGTACATCATACCGAAGCCGATGCCCGTCACGAAGCCCATGGTGAAGAAGAGCTTGGCCACGCTATTGGCGAAAAAGCTCAGGAATCTGCCGAACGAAGCGATAACGGCGTCGGCCATAGCTGTTTTTCGGCATTCGAATCGGTTCGTCAAGGCGCTTGCTATTGATCCTGAAAGAGTGAGAGACGTTCAACTATAGCTGTTCATCATCTATAGGCGTTAATCAACTATAGCCGCTGAACAACTGTAGACACTGATCATCTATAGACACTCATCTCATCTCTTCATAGGCGCCAATCATCTAGAGACGCCCAACAACTATAGACGCTCATCAGCCTAAGGCTATCAACTACAGACACTCAACAACTATGGAGTTTATCAACTATCGAGGCTGTCAACTATAGACGCTGATCATCCATAGACACTCATCAACTATAGACGCCAATCATCCAGAGACGCCCAACAACTACAAATTTTGTTGAAACTGGCTTGTTTTACCAACAGTTTTCTTATCTTACTTTATAACAAGGGAGCGACCGTGGTTGTCTCCCTATTTTTCCTGATGAATTGTTTTATATTTATAATAATAATGTATTATCAGAAACCTTTTGAATTAAATAAATGCTAAATTTACTAGTAGTTCAAATGACAATTCAGAAAAACATCAAGTGTACAGATTTGCCATAAAACATTTTGGTAATCATTTTTATTTTGCATTTTCAAGGTTATGACTAAATACCACCAGAATTCAATGGATTTACTTGCTGTATATTAGTGAATCGAAATCTTGTATTATTGCATGTAATTATTGAACTACTCTCCAGCAAGCAAGTATTGGTATAGTAATCCCGTTTGTTGCCAATTGAGGAGCGAAAAGCGATGAGTCAGCTCCTTGTGCAAGTTGCTGATCTCAGCAACCCTGCTTTTCCCGCCAAAACTTTTGGCGCCAAATTCAAACATGAGCACCTGCGCGTCACGTACAGCCAAGTTGCTGGTCTCAGCGACTCTACTTTTCCCGCCCAATTCAAATACGAACGTGTCGTAAACATAACTTTACCTGCACACACAAGCTGCATGTCGCAAATTTGCTTAGTGCAATTCCCGCTAAATTCAAATTCACCAACTATTGCGCAATGTAACTTAGGCAGCCAATATCATTTTCCAGCCAACCTGCGCATCACCTACAGTATGCCTACATCATTTCCCGCTGTAACCAGATTCAGATTTGTAGTGTGTAACCGCCGGCCCCACCCCCGGGGAAATTGAGGGCGCCCGCGCCTAAAAAGGTCTCACCCTTCGGGAATGACCTTTAAGGACGGTCTAAGCAAAGGTGTCGTCTCGCTACGCTAGACCTGGAAGTTTACAGTTGAAAATTTCTTGGAAGTTATTGTTTTTGTAAGCAGTGTAAATTTTCTTAAATTCATGGTAAGGGTGAAACAAGCTGAAATGTTTGCAAGAATATTCACTGGCTAGTAAACTTTCGTGTGTACAATTGTTATTGTTTATAAACAGATCTACAATTAGTTTACCGGCTTGTAGGTTTCCATGTTATACTATGGGCTGTTTTGTAAGCTATTTGGTATTACTCAATGACCATGAATTTTTCCATTGCTTGTAAGTCATCTAGCATTGCTCAATGGCTTCCAATTTCTTGAAAGTAATTGCTTGTAAACAGGAATCAATACAGGGCTGAACTTGAGGCTGTTAGTTCAATTATTCTTACTTTTCTTGAAAATAATAATGACTGATAACGAATCGAAAGCCTAGCGTAGAAGATGAATCAACTGACATGAAAGATGTTCGCGATTTGTTACTTTCGGTTTTTATCAATGAAGTTAAGAAAAAATGTCAAGAATTGGCTGTGGACACTTGCGAAGGTTGTCACCATCCTAATATTGTATTGTGGCATCGTACGGCGGGTTTGGTCATCCATCGCAGAAGTATCATATGCATTTAGGATGTTTAGACAGCGATACTAATCGATTATGCTGTTTCTTCTGCGATACGACTGTCGAATCGGTTACCAAATCAGGGTTAGAAGAGTTGCGACAGAAATTCGTTCATCTCATTGAACATTGGAAGCCGTTTTTCGAAGAATTACAAACCGACGAAAGCTATATAAAAACAAAATTTGATGCTGAATTTCTTCAAAAATATGACGCGTCCTATTATGAAAAATAAATTTGTTTTGTTGCTGTGCTGCATTAATGATAAATAAAATTTGATGATTTGTTTCTTACGCTCTGTTTCCAATTTGAGACAGTGACAGTTGACAAACAGCATGTGATTGAATGAGGTTACAAATATCTTGCGCAAGTCAAACTATAGTGTATTCAATAAACCATGTGTAATTTGTGCATTGCTCAATAACCGTGAAAATCTTTCCTTGTGCAAGTTTTCCAGAACTTTCCTTTTGAAAAGTTGCTTGTAAGCTCAATAACACGCAATCATCAGAAATTAAAGTTGTCACATTTTGCTTGTAAGCACATAGAAATTATTGCTTCTTTCTAGTGAACTGTCGGAAGGAAACTAAAATATGGAATTTGATTATGTTAAAGAATTCTACACTCAGGTGTAACGAGAATATTTACCAGGCTGGTAACCAGCAACGGCATTACAGCTTCCAGACGTCGCCCGCCGGCTAAACGCGTCAGCCCGCACCAGCCTGTAACCTAAATGTTTGTCACAGTGCTCCTATTCGAGGAACCTGTGACTAATCGCCGCACGTGGCAGTGCGACGAACGGGTACGATCGGTGACGGTCGAACGTGAGGGTAACGAGACTTAACCTACTGTAGCGCTGATGTTGTGCGGTTTCAGTTCGGTACGATTAACGATACGATTTTTATTCGATGAATAAACGAAAATGTTTCCAAACGAGCGAGATGGCAACGCGCAGAGTGTGTTCAATCGACCACTAACTCTGCTAATTTTTACTCTTTGTTTTATAGGCGGAAAGCGCGTCAGCGAGTGGGATTATGTTGATTTAAGAGAAGTTGGAAAAATAGATTGAAAGATTATGAATTTTATATGAAAGTTTGAATGGAAAAAGTTAGAAAGTTGGAAATATGAAAATAGATTTTGAAATATGTTTTGGAGATTGAAATTTGTTTATAGAGTTTAGAAATTTATTTTAGAAATGTAAATAAAATTGAATTAGATTTAGACTCGCGTCACATGTTCATACAGACTAGCAAATAATATAATAATTACAATCCACCAGGCGGCAGTGCATCTTATCCACCCACGCAATGACATCATTATGACATCATCATCATATCATGGGAAAGAATGTAATGACATCGTTATGACATCCTTATGATATCATGGGATGAATGTAAACAATCATAAGGAGGTTCCTTTTCCACAGCCTCATTCCCATCATGACTTTGTAAATTATTGGACGCTTATCTCTACTGTAGTTTTAGTTATTATTGTAGTTTAGCTATTATCAAACATAATGTGCTATACAGAATGTATGCAGAAGTTAAAAAAATGGAAAAATCATACTTTCTTATGAATAAAATAATGAATGCAGTACCATGTAATACAAAAAACAAAGAATCAAACATATTCTCCGATAATATTTACATTGTGCTTTATAATTATTCTTCTGCCCAGTACTAATTGTAGCAGACGATATTTTATTATTGTTTTCTTATAAAAATGAGGGGTAGGGTGGAATGATCTTTCGTAGGAAAGATTTAGGGCTCAAGATCAAGCGCGGATTCACCGAGAGATGGAAAACTGGATATGCCATCGAACACATCGGTAAAAGCAAAAGTAGCAGCCATTGCTGCTAACAGCGTGGTTGGATTGGTTATTAAACCAGCTATGATTATACCACTAGCTCTAAGGATACTATTTATGATTCGGCCGTTGACATCGTACGACCCGAGAGAAAATTCATATCCTGTTTTACAAAGAGAGACGAAGTGTTGACAATTTTTAGTGGTAATCTTGTACTCGCCTAATAAATAATTTTTCTCATTTGCGAATCCTTTCGCACGTTCCACAACGACATCTGGTGGTACTTGTTGCAGTCTGTACACGACAACAGACACGGAGCCGATGAATGGAACCGCGTCTTGATTGATGAAATCCTGCCACCTATCAGTACGAACATAGGAATCAGCTTTATTCCCTGGTGGACCAAAGACGTGGATAACCTAAGAAAAACGTGGCCAATATTATACATAAACAAAGTTAGTTTCCTTGTGAACAGTTTTCAAAAATGTCTCATTGTATTCTAAAAAAAGTGTTTTAGACATTTTAAAACACCTCACGAGAGTGGGTTCAGGCTTAATTAATAGTATTTTACCATTTCGTCTCCAATGTAAATTGCATCATGCGTGTATGCACCAAGCTTGCGTGTTATCTGAAATGAAACTAACAATCATAAACCTTTATGATTTAGGTGCTACATTTTCATGATACTAAACCACTATGCTTTATGGGGCTGTAGTCAAAATCAGTTACCCGAACATGATCTCCCGGATGAAGATACATTTCGGGATGTAATTTACAATTATCTGGAAATTCAACAATTTTCAGATATTTATCGAATATCTTCGGATTTTGCACGAATCTGAATTTGGAGTATTGGAGTAGAGGAGTGCGCTGCAAACGGGCTTCGATCCAGGATACCTGTTTAGTAAAATGAGTTCTCACTTATTACTTACATGAAATTTTTACAAATGAACATTTGAATTACCACTCCTTCAACAGAACATTCATTGACACATCGTTTTTCGTGGAACGGCAATAATTTAATCTTTTCAATGTAATCCTCCTCCAAGAACAGGCAAACTTTGGAATAAGCAAGCGGGCCATCCCAAATACGGCTGATTGTTATTGCGTACAGCTGGCGAGAGCTGGTGTAACCGTACTTTCTAAATTTGCATTTTTCGAACATGGGTCCATCTTATTCCAGAGCTGCTGCTAGTTGGTTTGACATTCTATAATTTATAGTTGGGTAATAATATTATAAACACGATCACAACTCGTAACAATGCAAAGTTTTCACTTAGTCTTTTTTACGCGCCTAGTTCTGAGGACTCACTTATATACAGCCATCAGAACATCGATGTTGACTTTTTTTGCATTATACGTCGAATATATTTCTGATAAAAAAAGTGTTTATCCAAAACATGCCAAACTTGCAAAACATTCCTTTTGTGTAATATCTGTTAGTCTGCATTGCAGATGGAGCCTGATCACATCGGAAAAACAGAAAAAAATTGCTCTGTTTGTGAATTGAAAAACAAAAAATCTGCTTAGAACCATTATATTTATGTGAGCCTCACATTTTCAAATTTCTACTGGTGGGTGTTTCGGTACTAACTATGAGAAACTGAATCCGGATTGATAAACTTATGTATATGTGAATTGGAAGGAGAAACTCGATTGAAACCCAGGGATACGGGATTGGATTTCTGGATTTTCTAATGAATACATGCATTCTAATATTTCTCAGACTTCTCAATGTTCAACTCAGTATGCTGTAGCTACATCATAATTGTGAAATATTATGGCAACTCATAGTCACTGATCATCTATAGTCGCTGGTCAAACTTTGCCATGTTCAAATACTTTTGTCCACATGTGTACATGGCCCAATAATGTGTCATAAAACCGAAAGATTAAATTTACATTTATCGAGGGCTGCGCGGCAGAATGTCCTAACTGCAGTGCTGAGACATATACACTTAGGACATTCTGCCGCGCAGCCCTCGATATGTCTCACGAACATACAATCACTGTTCACCAAAGCGAAACATTTTGAAAGCATAACACTAATTGGTCCTTTCAAGTTAAATAAAGCATTTTTAGGCATCATTTCGCGAAGAAATGAAAACTTTTTCAAAACGCTTTCCACTAAACTTAAACAGCGAGGTTGTGTACTTTTATCATTTAACCATTTAAGGAACATTTGGCTAATTTCACTGTCTATTACCCAAATAGCTTCTTGACAGTTTAGATAAATTCCAGGAACGGCGTATGTACTCCACATTTCAGCAGCCTGCCGATTTCGACTGTCTTTTCTGTCGATGAAATTCAACTGTTCATCGAAAATATTCAAAAAATAAAGCTTTCGAGCAGCTTTCAGGTCGTAATGTAAATAAATAATAAATGTTACAGGTTAATTTCAAATTATTGTCACTCGAGGCGAAAAATGTTATTAATTCAAATGGATCGTTGACTGTTTTTGAATTTCTAAATTCGTAACTTCCATATGGGAAAAAATACGATTTTTGCTCGTGTGCCTAATCAATTTGAACATAATTTCACAATTATCAGCAGTTGGGAACAGCGAATTATATGACAAATTAACAAAAGACACTTCAAAGTCCTTCATAATAACGAGAAACACACTGGGAAGCTTGGTTGTTCCAGTTCGAAAAAGCGCCAACATAAAAATATGAGCACATATGTTAAGTGTACTAACTTTTGGAGCCCACTGAAGTCGTATAAAACATTTAACTATTTCACACACGCACTAATAAAGCTTGTATGAAAATATTGAGAAGATGTTTATTTATTGAGTCAGCAAACTAATTTTACCATGCATGGCTACAAAATGAATTTGATTTCTCAATGTCAAACTGCTCAACTCAATTTTAACATGAAAAATTTCGTTTCGAAAAATGTTGCACAAATATGTTCAAAGTGCGTTAACAGTTGTACCTGAGCGTCAAACATTCTGTCCTCGATTGCTATTCTGAGATGTAATAAGCACTAATTCTTTACTTCAGACAACAAAACAAGCAAGAATCGTTGTACACATACAACAATTTTAACGAACTTGATTGAAATAGAAAAACGCAAAAATCACATTTTTACCTTGAGGATCTGGTGTTTCCCATATAAGTCGCCCCAGCTTATAAGCATGCATGTTGCACTTATAAACCAAGGCTTTTAAGGGTGCATCTTCCCAATTTCTGATTTTATTCATCTGCATTTAGTACATTAACAGCTCTAAAAATAGAAAAAAATCATTCCAAGAATTATGTATTTTATGAAGTTTAAATTATATATCTTTAAACCTAATATTTTGGTCCAGTCCAGTCCAGTTCATTTTTTTTCGACGGAATAATTTATTTTATCTTGTAAAGAATTTGTAAGAAAAAACGCTTATTCAAAGAATTGTGCCGGATGCACCACTATATATCCACATTGAGACTTAATTATTTACATTGAATAATAATAAAACAAAACAAAAAAATATATGGAATTCGCAGTGTAGTTTTGAAAACGGATAGTTAGTAAAAATTGTGGGTGAATTTGGGAATAGAATTGGTAACCAACTCTATGAAAAAGATATTGGATAAGTTGGAAGACCACCAGGGTAGGTAAAAGTGTAATTCACAAAGCAAAAACAAAAGAAGTGAGCAAAATTTTTATTCACCAAAGGACGAACCTTCAAAGGTCAGAAACTGAAGTTGAAAGTTAATAATTGAACATCAAATCGCTATTAGTAGTTGCACTAAGATGCAATTCTTTATCTTCAGAGCACAAAACAAGCAAGAATAGTTGAAACCATTCAAAATTACAAAGAAATTGCTTGAAAATCTAAAAAAATTGCAAAAAAGAACTTTTTTCCATGTTGGGATCTGGTGTTTCCCTTATACACCTTCGCTTATCTGCCGTACAATAATCAAACATGTTTCGCTTATCAGCCAAGCACCCACATTCTTTAAATTTAGAATACAAAACAGTCAATATTTCCATGAAAACAGATTGTTGACTGCTAGAACATTCCGCAAAGTAGTTGAATTAAATAACGACTACCTCTATTAATCGCCGCCCTCGAATAATCGCTGGAACAAATTGAGTATTGAAATAATAATCGCCGAGGTGATTAATGAATTAATTACGGTATCTATGCATGATCAGGACTGCAAACCAAAAAAATCCCTACACAGTTCATCAGTTCCGATACACATTCAATGCCGCTAATGAATCAATTGATTTGAAGTCAATCTGGGACTGAAGTCAGATAATTATTCAATTAGTCTTCTTTCGTGTGCATTCGACATAATTAGATGTATTTTAGTTTACTTTTGTGACTACAAATTACGATAAAAGTGAAGAAACAATGCACTGAAGTGGTAAAAATTGTATCAAATTGAAAATGTAAATAACTTCTGAATAAATGAAATCAATAGAAGCTGATTTTGAAGGGAAGCCCAGCGAGATTTGGAATTGAAAAAATTTACTTTCTGAAAATGACAGCATTTACAGTAAGTTTACGATCACTTTATAATCATCATCTTCAGAACAATCACTTAAACTTTTCAAAGAAGAACTCAACAAAAACATATCGTAATACATCTCAGAATTTTGTACAACCTGTATTCTCCGGATTAATAACAAAAATTAAACTAAATGTGATTCAATTCTTGAAGCTGTTTCGCCAATAGATTTCGAAAGTTCATCCAGCGTTCTTTTCTCTTCCGCAACCCTTTCATTCAGTTGTTGCAACTCGTTCAAACGTGCATCGGTGATAAAATAAGCGACGGTTGCAGCTGTGGCTAAACCAGCTTGTGTCGCAGCTACACCCCACGCGAACACTTTAGCCCACAAAGCCACACCCCCAGACTGTGCGGTACCCAAAATGGACAATAGCTGCACCACAGTCAAAACTGTTGACGAAACAGCCGTCCCCGCTGATGATATACGAACGTGACCAAGTTGGTGAATAGTGTTGCCGATTTTGACCTCGACAAGCGACAACTCCTGCTGGGCTCTTGATACGCAAGCGTTAGCTCTCGATATTCTTAGGCAAGCGGCATTAATCATATTTGGATTGTTAACGCCTTGCTCAAGTAATCTTACAGCGAATGATAAATGTTCGTTGGCTTCATCAACGCTTAACTTGATAATACCATCCAGTTTGTCACGGCTTGTAGATACAACGTTCTTAGCGCTGCTTAGCTCGCTATACATCGTAATCACTTGGTATATAGTCATTATCGAGCTCACCGCGATAATGAACGAAGAATACACCAAATAATTCTGACCGATTTGAACCTTCGATTCGGCCACAATTTGTTTTACGTTAGCCGACATTTCAGTTATCGCTCCTTCGGAAATTTGTTCAGCATTCTTCAACAACTCGTCGATGGAGCAACCGTAAAAACAGCGACATAATCCTTCATCGATAAATGAACAGTGCTGTTTTTGAAACTGGATTACTCCCATAATTTGATCGTGACTTAAATTTAGACGATCAGTGACAAGTCTTTCCAAAGTGTCCAAAGCGCTTAGCTTATTTGTAGCTTCAACAAAGTTCACAATCTGAAAAGAAAAAGTGACATTGCGAACTATGTTAGCTAATTTGGTCTCAGTACTATAGTCTTTGACATTACCTGAGCTATTGCAGTCGTAGCATTTCCTGCGAACCAAGTGACCAATTGGCCCCAGGGCGTCTTCCTTTGTTCAGTTGTTAGCTGCGCGTCCGCTTGTTGGATTGGGACGAGCAAACGTTGTGTGATATCGTTTGCATTAAGATTAGAGAAAGTCATTTTATAAAACAACAGAAACAAGATTTTTGTTCAAAAATTTTTACAGCTGTTACTAAAATGAGAAATGACGCGACTGAAGACCTGTTTTATACTGAACTGTGCAAGCGACCATTGCGCAAGCTAAATAAATATTTCACTATTTTCAGAAACATAAATCACGATGTTACTGCACAACAGCCATCGAAGCATCGAAAAAAGGGATAGTCGTTTGTCTGTCATTTTGTACCTGTCTTGTCTAGTTATCCTAAAGCGCAGTGTCGTTTCATATACTGTGCACTACAACAAAGTTTGTTCAAGATAAATTGTTTTGTTGGCCGGTCTCGAAAAGTTGTACGCAGAATAAGCAACATAAAAGACAAATAAGTACATACTACGACGAATTTATCCCGAGCTAAAATTAAAAGACATAAAATATTATCTATGGGCACACCCATCAGAAAACGAGTGAGAAGATACACCACATCATGGGTAACATTTCTTATGGTCGCGTTAATAAAACAGGAATCCCATAAATGCGCGAATAGAAGCCGAGGGTTCTATTTTTTCAAAGGGTAAAGTTGGTCAGTTTCAATTCGAGAACGGCTTGTATTATTTCAATGCATGTAAAGGTTCTTGAAGTTTCACAATAATGACAGTTTACAATATACCTGTGCAATGTATCTGAAGTTTTTCTAGCCAGATATCGAAAGAAAACAGCAGATGGCACTTAAATTTTGCTTAAATTTGCTTAATTTCGTATGACAAAAAATTGCTTGCTAAAAATTCGGCTCAGTTCGAGATCGGCTTCTATTATTTCATGGGAGAAATTTGGTCGGCTTCTATCCGAGATCGTCTTCAATTCGAGATCGGCTTCAAATCGAGCATTTATGGTATTGCTTCATAAATTTCATAAAGTTTTTATTCATTTTTTTATGTTTTTATGAAGCTAGATTGTACAGTTCATTTCCCATTCAACATCTGACAGTTTCCTCACTAACCTATCCCTTAAATATGCAATGTAATTGAACCCTACAAAAGTTATATAAAGTTATGCAACACTTTACACAAAAGCAGGCTAACTTTTAACTTTTTATCTAATTTTTACGGAATTTCATTCAACATTTTTTGTGATATTTACCTCCTTCAAAAATCTAAAGTTATTTGTATTGACATTAACCTTTTTCGTGGTATAATCTGTCAATGGTTCGATCAATCAGTAACATTTTTCCTCAAAATTGTAGGAATTAATAGAGTTTATGTCCTCAATAAACCTCCTCTTAGGATTTTTTCCTTGCTTCAAAGGGAAAAAAGTTATACCAAAAAAATGGGTCGAGATTTTATGAAAAACCCTGTACATTTATCGTACATGTGCTCATATTTATATGTTGGCGCTTTTTGTTCTAGAACAACCAAGATGCCCCCTTTGTTTCTCGTTATGAAGTACTGTGAAGTGTCTTTTGACAATTTGTCATATAATTCGCTGTATCCAACTGCCGATAATGAGAAATTTATGTTCGAAATGACTAGGCACACGAGCAACAATCATATTTTTGAAAAACGATGCTAAATTGTTATGCAGGCAAGTTGCAAAAAAATTGAAAGCTGAAAAATACGTAGCCCAAGTGTTGTGAAGAAATTATAAAACGTTTTTGAATTCGATGATCAGGCGAGGCTATATTGTTGTACGGAAAGGTTGGCAAGTGAAATGACTCAAGCAATGTTAACAACGGAAAAAAAGAGAAGTCATTGCAGGGGTAATTGTTGTGCTGTTTGTGGAAAGTGGTTTAAAAACAGATTTGATCCCTATCGACTTGTCAGAAAGAACCACTTGGTTTGCAAGGAGTGGATGTCTAAAATCCTTGAATTATCTAAAATCAATGAACAAAGCCGAAAAATAGTGACAAAGCCTTTAATCATCGAATCGTTGATTCTAATTTATTACAATGTCGAGATATTTTAACCATTCAAATTTAACATTCAGTTGAAGTCTATCAACCTGGCAATGTACTGTACATAGTCAAAACTGTTGAGAAGATAGACAGATCTTCCAGGAAGCAAAAGTAAAAAATAGCAAGTGTCTCAAGTTATGAAGTAACTTTGAATTAGAAGTTGCAACAAAATAAGAAGTCTCAAATCATAACATTGTAAAAATGAAAGATCTCACATTAAAGTTTTTCCATACATTATCCTACTAAATGAATATTATGTAACTATATATTATTTGATAAGTATTCAAACTGTATTGCGTTATCAAGTTCAATAATTTTTTTTATTATCACATATAAAGCAAAGAATAAACATCCATGACATAGTTGGCTTCAAATTTGTTTACAGTACATCTGAAATTTGTTACAAGGATCTGGGTTCTTTTAAATTCCATTTTTGCTTGCAAAGACATCATCAAAGATATCTCTGTTTTTCTTCAACAAAGGAGCAATGACCTTAAAATAAGAATCGTCAATTTACAGTAGTCATGCAATCAAAGTATGAAAATGAACAAAGATGACTCAAATAGTATATTTGATGGGAAATGATATTAGCAACTTGTGATCTTAGCATATTGCACAATAGTCACTGAGTTTAAAGTTGATAGAAATCGCTATAGACAGATTGTGATGTGCAGCTACAGCAAGGTTTATGTCATACTACTGATGGTCGAATTGAATTTTTGGTAGAAAATAATTTGAACATCGATCTAGCTGCCATTGTTTTAAGATATTTTTGTGAAAGAACGTCTTGTTTTAGTTCATCACTTAAATTTTAAGAAAATGAACTTACTTGTGATGGAAATGAAAAAGAAGTCGTTGTTGAAACTTTCGATCTTACAACTGATCCTGGTGAAAAAGATATGCATTACGACTTCAAGGCACTTTTTGCCCGTTTTGTAACAAGTAGGCAAAATATTCCAGTCAACTTTACAAACACATATGGAAAAAGCATGAGGTTAAAATGGATAATAAGCTATGTCAACATTCTCGACAGTTGCAGTTAGTGTTGATATAGTTATCAAAAAAGGTATAGTTATTGTTATAGTTAACTATATCCCAAACAACTATACTTAATAGTTAAAATACAGTTATTTGTAAAATTCAAAACTGCGATGAAAACGCATAAAAAACTCGATTTTAACAACGCCTTTACTGTAGAAAAAAACAGGAATGAAACAACAAAAAACGTAAGTGTGAAACAATCGATCTTAAAAAAAGTTTTTGTAATTAGCTTTGAAAAACAATTCTGACTCGAGTCTGTCGTC
>JAQGBA010001116.1:0-18486 GCA_034698125.1 Prionchulus punctatus | reverse complement strand
ACCAAAATTTTAAATATGCCTTCACATTTTGACCAATCGTTTTCGTTTCTCTAATTAGTCTAATTAAATGTACATAACACCAAAATGTATTGAAGTTTTTCAAAGAAAAGGTGTTTTATGACACATAACACCATCATGCATTCAAATTTTTTCCACAGCATAAAGGTGCTATTTTTATTTTTCACGTAATTTCATCCAAATATATGCAAAAACAAAGCGACTTAGAATCCTAATTAAGCGACTAGCTCATATACTTTTAATCAAAAATCCTGTGGGACTTCAGCATCAGGACCGACAATACAATCCAAGCCAACAAACCAGACCTAGTAGATGTAGACAAAGCAAATAAAATAGCTTGCTCATAATAGATGTTGCCTGCCCCTTAGATATCAACATTGAAAAGAAAGAACAAGAAAAGATACTCAAATACCAAGATCTTAAGACTGAGCTTCAACGCCTCTGGAAACTTGGTAAGAGAGGCTCTTGGAGCACTTACGAAAAGCCATAAAAAGCATGTACAATCTATACACGATACCATCAGAACGGAAGATCTCCAGAAAGTGACCCTGCTCGGAACATCGAAAATCCTGAGAGAAGTACTATCCCTCCCTGATTCTAAGTAAGAGTCCAAGGAATAGTGTAATATACCAGCCACCTATATCCAGGCTGTGGGAGTCCATAGGACCAAAATTTAAACCGGTTAATATCATATTTTAAAGCCTGCTTTTACTTTTTTCTTTGTTTATTGCGTGATTCCATTAATTAGCAGACTTTTTTATAACCATTTCGAGATGCAATCAGCAGCAACAACATAAAGCACCATTATGCACTGAAAGTTTTCTGAAAAATGTCATATAACACCTTTATGCTTTCAGTATTTGGCCAACTATTGCAGATACGCAGAAAACACCTTTATGTATGGAAAGAGCACCTTTGAAAACGTAGGAAACGCCATCTAACTCCAAAAGTGACATCATGTCACATAACACCTTTATGCCCCGAGGGCTTCATTTACGAGAGGGTCTTATTTTCAAGAGAGGTCTTATTAAAAAAAGCCATCAATTGAAGACTTTAGGGCAATTAATAAACCACATATTAAATTTTACAGAAATTATTATTCAATGAATTCTTTTTTATTTTTCATGAAAACAATGTTGTAGTTTATTCGATTTAAAATTTGTGCTCAGAAGAGTTACTACTGTACTCCGGATTTTCTTCAAAGTCTGGTTCGATTTCATCTTCCAAAATTTCAATTTCTTTCTCTTCTGCAAACAGTTGTGAAACTTTTTCTTTTAACAAAGATCCCAGGTCCGACATTGAGGCCCAAACCCAAACCCGAACCCAACCCGTCTTTTCGGGTTTTGGGTTGGGTTGGGTTGAGCTTCTAAAAAAATGGGTTGGGTTGGGTTGGGTTGACTCATTTTTCCAAAACCCGAAAATAACCCAAAATCAGAAAACATCATGCCTAAACGATGCAGGATTATAGAACATCATTTAAAATTCGTGCTTTTTGTCAAAGCAATCAACGTTGTTGTTTGCAGCTTGCGATGGTCTATTCAGCTTCCAGTTACATGCATGGAAAAGAATTGTGATAAATGTGAGGGCAAAAATAAATCCAATATTTTTTCTATCCTACAAAATTAATTCCGCCTCGTTTGCAACACTGTATATCATGTCAGCAATGAAGCAATTTCATCAGAAGACAAGAATGAATTGGATGGAGGGAACTCTTTCGGACTGGAAGATGAAATTGATACCAATTCATCGCCATCAGTATCTCAAAAGTTAAGTTAATTAAAAATTAACAAACGCCATCACCCCAGATGTCGATACAAGATGGCATTCGAAAATCGATATGATCGAATCTGTTCTCAAGTCTTGGGACGAAATAGAGAGTATTTTATTGGATCACATTGGAAACGATTTAGATCATTTGACGACATTGGATAGAACGATGTTGGAATAGTTATACCTCATCTTGGAACCAGTTCGTCGAGCGATTTTGGAGGTTGAAACGTCAACGAAATATCCCACTTCACCTTTAGTTGTCCAAATGTACCAGAAATTATGCAGATCGTTTAGTCCTGCGCCTGATGACGGAGAATGGATTCGCACTCTGAAGAAAAAACTTCTCGAAAGTATTCAAGCTAAGCTTGTTATTAGTCAAGAACATTGGATTGCGATGATTCTTCATCCATCGTTTCGATTGCTCGAAATACCCGTTATAAATGCAACCGAAAAGTGTAACAGATTTGAGAAATCGCTTGTCGCCAGAGAATTTATTTGATTTATTGTTTATTCATCACTTTGAAGATTAAGTAGTTTAGCTATATTGATGAGCTATGCTGTGCTTTCAGTTATGCTGGTTCTTGTGAATTTTTCTTGTCAAAGGTTCTCGGCCGATGCGCCCGCCACGAGGCAATTTTCTGTTTTTCATGTAATGTCCCTTCTCTAAGTAGAAAATCGGTCTCTAACTAAATATGTACGAAGTTGAAGTAAAAAGAATATCTCTTAATCGCTCGCAAATCGGAAACGAAATCAAACGAGGTGTCGTGAGTTCATACGAACTTTCACGATAGTTTTGATGATTCCATTTTCAGCTATGATAATTCCATGTTTTTTGTCACTTTTGATAATCGAAAGAACGACTATTGTTGGAAAATGGTTATTTTCGGATTATTTTCGGGTCGGGTTTGGGTTGGGTTGGGTTGAAGTTTTGAAAATGGGTATGGTTTGGGTTTGGGTCGGGTTAGAAAAAAAATTTTTGGGTCTGGGTTGGGTCGACGTTTCCAACCCATTGTTGAACCTGGCAATAGTCTACCTTTTTCACATTTTCTATTCCACGAAAACACAAAATTTCATGATCTTCTAATCCACTTACATCTAGACCAAGCCCGCAAACTCAGAACGATTTAGCTATCATGTCAGTTGATAAAGTATATCAAGCTTGATCAACCCATTGTTTCAATTGAAATACGTTTTAAGTTCATGATGATGCATGTTACTTTGCAAAAAAATCGAATTCCACTTGTTCCCTCGTGAATAAGACACCTCTTGAAATTAAGACCGGGTCTTATTCACGAGAGGGGTCTTATTTAAAAACTTCCAGCGTTTTAGAGGGGTCTTATTTACCACAGAGTCTTATTCTCAAAAGGGGTCTTATTTTTAAGAGAATACGGTATATCACCTGCCATATATTCAGTAAAATCACAGATACTTTAGGATGGATATATTTCTTTTATTATCTGCTGGGAAAGCGAAGAAAACAAATTATATCGAGAATGCTAATTGTCTGATGGGTGCAACACAAATGTGATGAAACTAATACACAGTGGTCATAGTTGCGTAAGACTGTAGAGTTTTATGGATGCAACACAAATATCAGATTTTAATAAAATGTAATGCTCATTTGCATAAGACTGCAGGTTGATTTCTCCATTGGGTATACGTATATCTCCTACCACATATTCAGTAAAATCACAGCTGAAACTCAGGATGATCATTTACCTTGTTTATCTGCCATAATAGTCAAGACCACAAATATTATCGAGAATGCTAAGTACTTGACGGGTGAAATACAAAACGTCCCTCTAATGAACGCCGGTAGCATGTTTTTTGCGAGAAAATAGCTTGATTCTATTCACTTTCAGGTTCCGTCTTATTCATTGTCCAGCAAAACAAAACACAGCAATGTACAACTTTTATCTCACGCCAGAAGTAATCAGAAGTTGATTTGCTTTCCGACATTTGATAAATGTACTGTATTACTGTAAGACCCACGCAAGGTTTTGATGCTCGATTAATAAACGTTCAATACAATTTTCCTGCATGAAATCAGTATTATGAAGGAATAAAAGTAAATGACAATTATGCTCAGGGGATGTATCAAGTCTTTTATTGTTGAAAAATAAATTCGTCTGCAAAACCATCATAATAAAACAAAATCAAAGTTTTAACAAATTTGGTCATTATCGAAGTGAAAATATTCCATTAAGAGTAATCAAAAAAACAAAACAAAGTTCTTGCAAGTTTCCGTCGGTTGCTCGACCGATTTATCAAACGCTTGACATACGCTTACAAACTAAATTTATCGAAGACGGAAGTAAGTCGGTTGAAAAAAATTGGTTAACGTCCTTCATTATGGCGTCGGCTGTTTTTGATTTACGACCGCTCAATTTCATTGCGATTTCTTCGTTACTTCTATAATTGGCAACGCTGATAATGCTTTCGGATATGATGAAATCAACCAACGGCTTTATGATTTCATCTTGAACAGTAATCTAAAAATATAATTCAATTAATCGTTGTCGTATAACTTTTTGATTGAAGTCCATAAATTGCAAGTAATGACCGATTAGACGGCTATAAATTTGTTTCATTAGCAACGAAACGAGCAAAAACTTACAGCATCGACGACACTTTCCACGAACGTCTCAGCTTCTTGCGATTTATCGCGATCGTCGATGAAGTTCGGACGTTGGTCAGCTAAGTCGATCATTTCGGTTTGGGTTGCAGCCTCGTTGCAGGCGTTTTCTACCAAGCTAGGCTCGATATCGGCGGCGATTTCGTCCGATTCATGCGCAAATACATTCCTCACTTCGTCAGTATTAAATGAGCGCGGATCATTTGTAATTTCGTCGATTTTTTTGCTTTCCTCGTTAGATTCGTGGTTTTGTTCGATTTCGCTCTTCGGATACAAGTTTTTCGTCGACAGCTTCGCCGTCGTGGACGAACGATCCCTCGAGCGAGGTTTGTGCTCGTTTTGCAAACGATTAATGGCTGTAAACATAAAATGGCACGGTATTGCCAGTCGAAAACAAATTAGGAAGCGTCATTTTTTCATAAAGGAGTATCATTTGTAATTGATAGGTGTCATAAATAGATTGAGTAAACGCGCACCTCGGTCGTGGCTGATACGCATTCGTTTCAATTTTTCCTCGATTTCCATGCGAAGATTTTCCGTGTGCGCTGCAAGTTTTCGCCTGAGGAAATCGACTTGTTGATTATCTCGACTGGGGCTGGCGAATCGCCTCGGCGATGATGCAAGTCTGAAGAAATCGTCAGCTAAGCTTGACAGAAAATAAAAGTTTCAAGAGTTTCGTGAATTTGACAGCATCTAGCGGTGGCGCGATGAATGATTTGTTTTTGCGTGGCGCAAGTGAAAAAAACCAATCATAAAAATGCTGCGAAACAACGCTTTCTAGTGAGTTTTTAAAAAATGCTGTGAAATGTTAATTGACGTACCTTCTACTGCCCGATGATATCACTGAACTGCTGCTGGGCGGAGATGTTTGTGATTTGTTGACCGATTCTGTTGAACGAGATCGACAGTCGTCAGCGTGCCGTCCCCCTATTCTTCGCTTGGCGCGCATCGATTCCACTAGCTCGACATCCTTGGCGTTCACATGCGGAAGCGAGGGCGATTGCGGCGACGATGAATGATCGTCTGCAAATGATTGTTTTACACGAAACAATAGAAGCGATACATCAAGTTCGTGCGCAGTTATAATTCAGTGAAGTTGCGGCGAGTTCATGTTACAGCGATAGATCAGCGAAGCAGTTGCAGCGATGAATCAATGAACTACTTGCAGCGAGAAATCAATGAATTAGTTGCAGCAGTAAACCATGAAGCAACTGCAGTGATGAATCAATGACTACTTGCAGTGAGGAATCAATGAAGCGGTTTCAGCGAGAAATCTATGACTAGTTGCAGCGATAAATCAAAGAAGAAGTTGCAGCTGTAAATCAATGAACAAGTTGCAGCGAAAAATCTAGTCAATCCATCAAAGTGGTAAATCCCTGCAGCGATAATTTATTGAAGTGGACTTTGTGTTGCAACATGAAATGGATTTCAATTTGCAGCGCATCTCAATCAGTACTTTCTCCAGTTGTAGAACATCCACCGTAAGAACATCGGCTGCACTGTCTTCCTGGTTGATGTCCGTGATACAGACGCTCGATTATCGCTTGCACTTTCGCCGAAGTGGGTACAATTTGACTTCTCACCGAATGGTAGCCGCTGCTCGACGATCTCAAGCTAGATTCCAAATCGGTCTTCATCGATACTCGTCTTAAAACCGAAAATCAATCGAGTCAGTCCCATGTTTTGCTTGTTTCGATCATAAACGAGCAAAAACAATTACCGATCTTCTTGCAGCGACGGCGTTTGAATCGGCGTGTACAACAATGGTTTGGACAATGGTACCGGCTTGTGGCGATCGCCGGAGGAAAGGGTTCTAAGTAATATAAAAAAAAATGAGCTCAAGGAATATAAAAGCCGACGATTAAGTTTGACCAAATAAGGCTATAATGGATAAATCAATGTCTTACGGAGAAAAAAATTTATACCGATTCACGCTGCTGATGTAGCGAGGACTTTGTCGTCCTTGAACTACAACTGATTGGCAGTTATTCAAATCTTAAAGGAGAAACAAATTATCGGTCGTCTAACACAATGTTTCGCGCACTGGTCGGTGATTACTTGTTTCCGATGAGGAAATATCTCCGTGTGTGGTGAACAAAGGTCGCACAGTCAGAAGTCCGTTCAAATCTGCGGATTCACTTTTGGTGTGTCTCTAAAACAATAAAGATGTGCTCTAAAAGCGAAAAACGAATTCAAAATCGTTCCTATCAACAAAAAGTTCATATAGTGCCGGAAAAGTACGTTTTCGAGCAAATTTAGCAAACGCTCGCCGCCTAGCCAGATTACGGTACCCAGCCGACGCTATAACGAGGAACAATTTTCAATTAAAACATTACCGCCGATAAGAAATGGTGTCGCGCCAACGAATCCGCCTTGACGTAATCTCTCGAGGATATGGAATAAGTTGGATCTATAATTAAATAAAAACTCACGAGTTCGCTTGATACATTTTCATCATCGGGCAAAAATGAAAAACGAAAATCGAACCGTAGACGAAATCGAAAAGTCGCGATTCTCGATGTAGTTGAACTTTTTGAGCCATATCCGAACGAAATTGACACCGATTTTGTGCTCGCGGCGAGCGATGATCGGGTACGAAATCAAAACGCGAAAATGATAGAGATCGGCGAATTATGAAAGGGAAAACCGAACAAGATCCTCCGCTCGGTGACTCGGTTGCCAACAACTACCGAGCAAAACTAAACAGGCTGACGTCGTCGCATGAAAGAGCCATGGATGCAATATCGTGTCGACGTTCATCGTGGCTTGTCATGACCACCGTTGATGAATCAATAACTAATTATCGGGCAAAAACGTATTCCACGGCGAGCGACTCGATTCCGTCGGACGCCACCTCGAAAAACGTTCATGAATATAGATAACGAAACTTTTTTTGGAAACTTTCTCGCACGGAACGATTTCAATGGAGAAAAACACTTCATGAAGTCGAGTAAGTTGCAAATCGTTAACGAGGAACAAAAAGTAGAAATCGTGGGCGTAATCTATTACTGTAGTGATTATAAAGTTTCAACGTCGCTGATTCGTCGCTGCAACAAACAAAATTACTTCGCTATCAGCTTTATCGCGGAAAAATGCAAAAACGCGTTTCATCGCTGCAACATGCAACTTATACGTGAGAGCTTTGGCTGCAACGCGGAAACACATTTTGATTTATCGCTGCAACTCGTTGCAACATGAAACTACTTCTTTCAATCGCTGGGAATTTACATTTGTGAACTATTTATATTACTGATTGCAAAAAATAAGAATAAAATCGCTGTTAACATCGAACAATCAACTTCGTCAGTAAAACAAAAACAAGCAATTTTAACAATAAAATTACAAATTTTAGAGTTCGACATTTTGCGGTTGATGATATCCTTCGTTTTTCGAATCGGACGTCCATTTCGGATTTAGTTTGACCGGATTATCGGCAACCGAGGCGCTGGACGATTTCGCCGAAATGCTCGATCTGGTCGACGGCGTCGATTCGGTCGGTGGTTTCAATAATAATACGAACGGCGTTTTCGGCATTTTAGCTGCTCGTTTCTTCATATCAGAGTACAAACAAAGCTCGCGACAAAAAATAAAACAATACAGCGACGAACAATAACAACAATGCAAACAAATTAAAATGCCGATTATCGAGAAAACTATAATCACGACCCAGACAAAAGGCGAATAACCAGTTTCGGCGTCCATTTTAACTGATTTTCGTTTTTCATGAAAATTGAAACTTTGAAACGGAAAAAATTTGCGCTTGTTTAAAGTGCGCGGAGACAAAAAAATGCGTCGAATCTTCATTCGTTCGTCGCTTGCGATAGCTGAGATTTGCAAACAGTGATTTATCTACTTCCGATCTATCGATGCATCAGAAAATTCTTTGATTTTATACTCAAAATAAGCAGCTACATGATTTTCTCTGTGAAACACCAAATACAACAAAATAATGAAATTTTACATCCGTAATCAACGAAATCATTGTCATTTCTTGTTTTACAACATTGAACTATCGATGCCGGCGATGCGCAACTCTTCTTCGACTCTATCCAAATAAGTATCGTCCGGGTACGCGAAAGCGCCGCTGCTCCTCGACGTCTTGTGATGGATGTTGTTCCAAACGACCGTATTTTGTTTACCCGTTGTTACCGACGTGCCGACGGTGAAAATCAGTCGATAGTCGAAGGCCAGTCGCAACAATTTCGCAATCATTTGACCTTTTTTATTGTTTGGCAAGTAGGCGACGCGCGATGTGCCGGAAAAATGCTGTCCCGGATGTGGATGTTCAGGCTGTAAATGAGAACACATTTTGAACTCGAAAAACAAAATAGACGGTGGAAAATTTGTTTTCATTGCGGCCAAACTGTGCGCAAAAGCAAATCTTACTCCTTGAGTCCCGCTTGGAATGCTGTACGAAATTTCGATCCAACCCTTGGCGTCCTCGTACCCTGGTACGTGGCCGGGTAAGTTTCGCATGTAACATGTCCCCGGGGGTTGGTTACCCTTCGGCGGCCCGTACCGAGTTTGACAGTTGGGACACGAAGATTTATTTTCCATCCACTGATCGATGCAGCTAGCGTGGAATTTGTGTTTGCAAATTGATAATTCGAGCAATTTTTCGTTTGCACCCATTTCGCATAGGCAAATCGAACATTCCGGAACGGCGGCCGCCGCAGATTGTTCCTGCGCAGGTCCTGCTGGAGTTGTATCCATTTTTTCCTCGGTACTGTAGTCATGCAGACCGGAAATGGTGAAAGCCAACGTTGACGATTCGACGAACGAATTCAATTCCGGTCCGTATTGACTGTCGGCGGACGATTTTTCGGCGCTGGCCATCACGGAATTCGTGATTTTGTCGTTACTTTCGATGATCGGCGACGACCGAGGAGCTAAAACCGTCACGTCGATCGACGAACTGAGGACATTTTTCAAATCGTAAAACATTCGAACGAAACAAGTAACGACACGTCGATCCGGCGAAACGAAACGAATCTCGTTTATCAACGCCAGCGAATCTTTTTGTATCATTTCGTAAATCGCTTGAACGGCGGCGGTCGCGGAATATTTGGCGGCGTTTTCGAATAATTCTAAACAAAAAAAACGTCACTGGCTACGAAATTATAGAGCAATTTTTCATAACTATAGTTTCAAGTCGTACCATGACCGAGCGGTTGAAAGGCGATCGATTTTAGCTCCAAAAATTTGCACTGACTGAAACAATTCAGGTAGCAACTTTGAATCGAGGGAACAAAAAATTGGTCGGCGTCTGTTTCGTCTTTAGGCAAAACCGAAGGCAACGCGACGTCGATGACGTATTTGCAGGGTAAATTTTTCGAAGCCAAAAAATAATCCGTCGATCCGACGACGTAAGCCTTTTTGGCGCTTTGCAACAAACTATTGGCGCAGGTTTGCTTAACGGAAGGACCGTTTTGTGCTGAAAAAGAAAGGTTCGAGGTCAAAAACGATATCACGCAAAAAAATGAGCAAGAGCAATACCTATAGTTTCGAATTTCGGATTAACTATAACGCCAACATCCTGCTCGTCGATCCGACCGACGGATATGCAAATTTTTAAAGTGGATCCGATCAGCAGTTCCAAGTGCGACTCGTCGACGATGTTTTCATTTTTGTCGCCTTTAGAGTTTAATGTTGGTGAATTTTTGGTCGATATTTCTTCTATTTTGGGTTCAACTGAGGAACTTGTCGAAGGATCGACTTTTGGATCAGTTTTGCCAAAATTATTTAAAATCGGGTTGGATTTCGTTTTCGGCCGAACTGCCGGCGGCTGAGGCTGATCTTGCGCAGAATTCGACACGGCCAGTGCCGGCTGAACGTCCAATCGAGCAAATTTCGAATTCAACAGTTCCTTGCATTTCGACTCGAATTTGGCTAATATAGGGATAGGTCCATTGATTATCCAAGGTCCGTTCTCCTGAGGACGATGAATTGTTAAACCTTTGGTCATGTCCTTCCAAGTGGTACCCGTCCGCGAATCCTCGCGGATGAACTCGAGCAAAACGCATTGCCATGTTTCGTGGGGCATTTGAACCAAAGCATTGGCAAAAATCTGTCAAAAATTTTGATTTTCAAGCAAAAAGGAGAATGAGAATGAATGAATGAATGACGATATAAATGGGTCTAGAACTAAATTCAGGATGTCGAACGAGGTACCATTGAATTCCAACGGATATTAGGAATCCAACAGTACCCATAACGATATCCTACTTGTCATAGATATTGAGGACGGCATAGCCGGTTTTGTTGCGAGAAACAGCAAATAATCTGCTCTGGTCAGCGTGTTAAGTGAGATATTATTCGAATCATATTTTTCCAGCAAATCCAATAGTAAATCTATCATTCCTTAGCCGATAAATGATAAAAAGCTTACTTCGTCATTTACAACGAAGGGCAGCGAATAATTACAAACGGAGATCACTCGACCAGTTTCGTTCAACTTTTCGACGTCTAAAAACAAATTTTCGGCCGTCTAATTGAAAAATCGAGGCAAATTTTCAATTTTATTGGAAATTTTTACCTTTATCGTTTAAATCGTCGAATTTCAAACGAATTATTACTTTTCCATCAATATTTTGCGACCTTTCCACCGGCATAACGCTTCGATTTTTCAAAATTTCGACGAACTTTTCTATTATAGTTTCCGTTTTCATTGTATCCGGTACGCCGAAAACGTGAACCGATTTTTCGCTCATTTTGCAAGGTAACGATGCCGAAATGTGAAACAAGAGCAGAAATTCGACGAAATTGCATATTGCGCAAGCGCCCGAATCAGCAGCTGCGAAGTCGGACTTTTCGCTCTGAGATGAATCAATCAACCCAAAACAAGAACCGCCAAAATTTGAACAAACATTTACAAATTTATTTGAGAAAAACTAAAATCACGAATGATACATCGCTGTTAACACGAAATCCATTGAGCTACTTCAACGCTGCAACTTGAACTGCGCTTTATTGATCAATCGCTTTCAAATTATTTTCATTGCTTCATTGTTGCAACAACGAAATTCATTTCATTTAATCATCGCTGCAACAAGGATTCATCGTTGCAACAAGAAATCAACTTGATTGATTCATCGCTGTAGCATGAAATCCACATCGTTGATTCATCACCGCAATGTGAAATCCATTTCGTTGTTTCATCGCTGCAACAAGAAATTCATTTCATTAATTCATAGCTGCAATCAGAAATAAACCTCGTTGATTCATCGCTGCAATGGAAAATCCACTTCATTGATTCGTGGCTGCAACATGAAATCCACTTCGTTGATTCATCGCTGCAATAAGAAGTTCACATTATTGATTTGTCTCCCCCCCCCCCAAGTACGAATTGATTGATTTGCTATTGATTTAATTCGTCTTACCGCTGCAACGTGAAGTCCATTTAAATGAATCAACTTTAAATAAAATCCAAAATCCAGAAGTTAGTGTGCAACTTGAACTTAAATGCAAAGCACAGACAGTCGACATTGGATGATGGAACTTTGATCAGTGCTGCTTTACATTTGTCGATATCCGTCAATTGAGGAAACATGATTGAACAGTTCGGAAGACCCATGGACAATTCCGGCACGTTCCAGTATACTATACTATACTATACTAGAATTGGTAAAAATTTTCATCAGTATATGTACTGTACTATATTATACTAGAAAGTTTTTCAAGAAGTTATACAATACTATATTATACTACAATAGAAAAAATTTTTAGGCTTATACTATATTTACGACAGTATACTAGAAAAATTTTTTTGGTCAGTTATACTATACTGTATTTCAGCAAGGTTTTTGACGACTTTTTTATTTTTTTTATATTTTTTTATCGTTTTGTTTTTCAAAATTTGAACGACTGCGTATAGCAAAATAGTCCATGTGTTTGTCTGAAAACCGCAATCATCTAAGAATTCATGGATTTTTAAAAAAATTAAAGTTAAAATTGTTAAAAGTTAAAAACCTTACATTCGCATGCCGGCTTTTTATCATCGGGTATGAAAAGTCGTGTGACGGCAAAAAATTTGGAAAATCAAATCATGATAAAATTAAATCATAGTCTTTGGGAATGATATATGTTGTGCTTTGTATATTTTTGTATTGGGGCCGTGCCCAAATGACACGCAAGGGGGAGGGGTGTTTGAATAAATGATCATGACATGAGGGGAGGGGAGGAGAGTTTGAGAAAAGTGACATCATTTAGTGTAAATTGTTGTGTGAAGTGTTTCATGTGTAAACTATGGAGTCAAAATGCAAACTTTCAACTGTATTTCGCACTGAAAGCTGAAAGAAGATATGTTGTCTGCTTCAAAACACACACAAAACAAAACGTTCTTATTTCGGTTTGATTTAACCAAATGAAGAATTGGATCATATCAAGATTTTTTGATTTGGGGGGGGGGGGTTTGGCTAAAAGTGATGTCATGCTAAGGGGGTCCAAGCAAAAGTGACATGCATCATGGGGAGAGGGGGGGGGTTGAAAAATTTTGCATGATGTCATTTGTGCAAAGCACCTTGTTGGATTGCAGAAGCATTCATTAAAATGATGTCTAGATGTTGGCCGTTAGTAATTAAAATATATTCTCTATAAAAGGTTTCAGATAGTATTTGTTTCATCATAGATTGTATACTGAAATTCATACTATACTGAAATTATACTCGAAAGATTTTTTTCCTCGACAGATTATACTATACTATACTGGAAAAGTTTTTTAGTTTGTACAATATATATTATTTACCAAGTTCTATCTACGGCAGCTGACAAGGACTCTCTGCCTGTTACTAATAAGAATGTAATAGTGGGACTGAACAAGAGCCTTTTCTGTAAAATTCCTTTCTGTGCACTATCAAATATTATCCATCAAGATCTGCTGCAGCTAACAAGGACCCTCAGCCTGTTAATTCATCGCTGCAACATGAAATCCATATCATTGATTGATCGCTGCAATATGAAATCCATTTGATTTATTGCTCGCTGCATTTTTGACTACATTCATTCGATTCATCGATGCAGACAGTTGCATAGAATCCTGGTTGGCACACGAAATCAATGACAATACAGCGTTAAACCAGGTATGTCAACATCTACAATGATTCATTTTAATAACTATTATAGATCGTTAAAGTGACATTTACAGATAGTTCCAATAAAAAAAAGTTGGGCAATTATTTATGCTTCATAAAAAGTCACCATTACAGAAAAGTTCAGTTGTTGAGATTAAACAAAATTGATTTCATAAAGTGCTTTAAAAAGTAAAAATATAAAAAAGGCAAAAGATTTTGTGATACCCGAAAAAAGTATATAATGCAAGAAATCTTTTAAAAACATTTTCACGATTCACAAATTGAGACCACGATATTTCATGAAACGTCCCAATTCGTACGATATAACAAAAAAACAAACAAAACATCGAGGCTGGACCATTCCCAGGTATAGCGCTGATTGCATTTGAAAGCCCAACAACTCTTCAGAGGTGACAAGAAGTCGCCGGAAATTTGCACAAACGTGTTAAAAGAAGAAACATTGAAAGAACAACAACAAATCCTCCAAAAAAAATTAATTTTCAAAACTTTTAACGCCAAAAAGAGAAACAATTAAAAAATGAACAATAATGAACTATTGCAAACAAAATAACTGTAAAAAAGTGTAACATTCGGGCAGTGTGAAACTGTATCGAGAAGATAAAAATAGAATTTCGACAATATAACAATAAAAAAACTTCAGGTCACCTCCGACAGACAGCACACAACGAGGGAAGGCGCCCCACAAAAAAACTCAAATAAGGTAAGATAATCATTCCGAAAAACAAAATTTTCGACGGGAAAAATGATTTATCTTGCTCTTGCTGTTCAACTGACGGTATCCCAAGCCGGTCTCGAAAGATCATCTTCCTGCTGACTGCACGGCGTATAGCGTTTGTTTGCGGCTCGTTTCAACGCCGAGTGCCGATCGCGAACGCCACAATACAGAACTATGGAGGCGATGAAAGCGAACACCTAAAACAAAGAAAGTGTTCTGGCTAGTGACGGACAGTGCCGCAACTGTAGACAATACTTGAATGGACGAAAGCATAAGGCCGACTACACCGACGATGTGAAGGTGTTCTAACAGCCAATCGCTGAACGCCAAGTAGCATCCCTAAATCGAAACTGTAGTTGATCAACTATAGTTGTAATCATCAACTATAGGCCGTGGGCAACTATGATCGTGAAACGCGTTTAACTCCGAAAAACAAAATTTTCGACTCACTTTTTGATACCAAAGGTTCGGTTTGGCCATTTTTCCGCAATTTTCCGACACGTCGACGCTTTTAAAAACGGACGGATCGCAGCAACTGTCGGGCACGAAATCGTTTTGCGGCCAACGCGGGCTACGATACCAATCGGCATATCCGTCGACGCCGCAACACTCGAACTGAAAAAAACAAAAATTCCCACTGGCTTTTCAACGAAATAAGATTTAATTCCTATTCATACTTGTTGATGCATATTATCCCACGTGATTCGCAGCCCGTACGGATCTCTAGCATTTTCGTCCACGTATGGACTATGCAAATGATTGAACAGTTCAATTCGCACGACTTCGGTGACCTAAATCCAACAAATACGATTTAAAAAAACAAAAGAGTTGTTGGACAACGACACTAACTTCGTCGCGATACAGAAATCCAAGCACGACGACGGTTACCTCGATGACGAAGACCAACAAAATGAATAGAAAGTACTAAAACAAAAAAACTTGTCTCAGCTGTAGTTGCAGATACACTATAGTTGCACAAACTACAGTTGCATAATAGACAATAGTTGCTTACAGTTAGCAAAAGGCATTTGCTTTCGATCCAAGCTCCGCAGCAACCGACCATCCCGATGACGACCACTGCGGCGCCAGCTGCTATGCACAAGCCGGCGGCGCTCAACGCCCCGTAGCTATTCGGCGTAACGCTTAAGTAGTCCGACTTAACGACGTACAACCAAACACCGACACCTAACGAGCCACAGCCGAAAATCTGCATATAAATTTGTTTTTCGAGGCAAAAAGTGATTCGACGAAAAAAAAACCATAATTTTCTTTAATAATTACCCAAAATAAAACATTGAAGAAAAAGAAGGCGTATTTCGTGCACGAATATCCGATATTAACGCTCATTTTCGAAAAACGACGCGAAAGCGGATGGAGCAAGCAAAATTTTTGTTTACGACGTGTAAAAATGGATGAAAACAATTTTCGTCTATCCGAACGTCTAATGTTGATCAAAACGGGCGCTAAATTGATTGCAAACGAGCAAAATTCCTTTCTAAACTACTACTAAATTGAAATCTACGCAAGCCATTGAAAAAACGCCGCCTTTCTTCGCCCTTCGGATTTTAAAACCGGGCCGATCTTCGAAACCTAAAACACAGAAAAATCGTTAAAAAAATTAAATTTCGCCTTAAATGTCGTTGAAAAACAAATTTCTGTAAGTTTTTCGATCGAAACGCGCTAAAAATGTTGCACAATTTGTGCTGTGCGCTATGTAAATTTATTTAGGAAATAAAGATTGCCATAAACACGTTCTTAGTTACGAATCAAAAAGTTTGTTATTAATTATTAGCGGTAAATACAAAACTTCGTCCTAATAGTTCATTTTTTAGACAATCTGAGATCATAAAAACATTTTAATACAAATATTAAAGCGGTGAATATAAAAAATCTTTATACAGTAATACGAAATAAAAATTGTCCCATTTCATATCGTTTAAAACAAATTTTTCGACGTGACATTTTCAAATCCTGAACGTTTTCAATTTCGCGATACTGTCGAAAATTTTCGATCGATTTTCATTCGGAAAGAACGCTTTGAAACTCGATTTCGTCGGGAAACGTTGCGAAAATAGATCAGGATACGCTTTTTCGAACTGAAATGCGTGTCGAAAATGAAATCGCACAAAAATTGACAGAAAACTGCAAGAAATTTGTTTTTCAAACTTTTTTCAGCCGTCTCTTCTTTTCGATGGTCGGCACATTCGAATCGTTTATCATGTTGTCCAGTAATTCCAACAAGGCTTGGCGGGATGCGTTTAACGCTTGACGATCGTACAAAAGTGGCGAAATTTGCTCGCAATACGTTACGCTTTCGGTCGATCCGGCCGTGAAACTTATCTGAAATGGTCAACAGTCGATGAACTATAGTTATTGGCACTATAGTCCATGACCAGCAATAGTCTTGGATCAGTGGCCATTTATAGTTCAATGATCAACTATAGTTCATTTATTAACTACAGTTCAAAGCTAAATTATAGTACAAAGATCAACTACAGTTGAATCAATGATCAATTATAGTTGAATGACAAACATCATCATCAGTTAACTGTAGTTTATAATAATTGCTCGATAGTTTGCAAACAAACAAATATCGCAACCGTACTTTTTCTTTCTCGGCGATTTCTATTCGATTTTTGACCAACCCTTCGAGACATTTCGGCTGTTCGAATAATTCAGCCTGAGCATCCAACAGAAACGTCAGTAATTTCACTGCTTCCATTCGAGAATACGACTGGCCTCGATTGAACAAACATTCGGCGAAAGCTTCGATTACCTAAAAAAACATACTGATTCAAAATGCGTAATACAAAAAATCGGCGATAGCCAGCGACCAACTGTGATTTACCAAGGATCTATTCGGCAACGAATTTTGTTTGTCCAGTCGTAAACAGTGATTGTTGGAAATTTTGTTCATCATCCTCAGCAAAAGTTGCAACCATCGACGATTTTTCGATTGTAAAAAAAGCAAGCAAATTTGCAATGATTCGCAGGCAGATTTTCGTCCGGCTTTCGTGAAGAAACCTGCCAATTTTAGAAACGTTAATCAAAAGCTTCCAAAAGACGACTTAGATATTGGACTTTTTTTTTACTTAACGAAGATCCGGCGACGACCGACGATCCTAAATCGAGGGATATATCGTTGGCAATCGACGCCAAACTGAATCTGGATTGAGGTGGCCAATATTTAGGTTCAGATATGGAGCCGCTTCGATGGTTTCCAGGCTGATTTTGGTTTCCGAAATGTTCGTAAAAGTCAAATTTTCCAGCTGAAACGGGACAATTTTTAATGATTCAATTTTCGAACTCGAATCTCACGAATTTTTACCCGAAATTTGCTTGGAACGATTGAACATGGGCGTATTTTTCAAAGAACGTAAAAGATTCGGACTTTTGATCAGTCCCGGGAAGCTGTGCAGGACTTCCTCGAGGCTTCGGCCGCGTCCGCAGGCGAGGCTAACTCTGCTTCGAGGTTGAGTTTGCGGGGGCTGAAAGTGTCCCATTCGGTCCGAAAAGCTTCTCGACAGTAAACTTTTTCTTCCCGCTTTCAGCCGAGAAATCGGACTCGCCTCTTTCGAAATGCCGAATTCAGTTTCGATTTGCGGCCCGTCGTCGTGTTCAGCAGAATCTGCAGGATCGTCGTCCGCCGGGTAGCAGTTGCTGTTCCATTCTTGTACATCCAAAAATTCCACTCGATCTGCGCAGGAAACGGCGGAATACTTATTTTAAAATGACTTATCGTGGCACATTTCGATTTCGTACTTAAAACGGCTAAAAATAATTCCGCATATTCGTCGGGAATTAAAGGCGACGCGTAGCTGTTATAGAAATCGATGATCATCGTTAAAACGTCGTGTTCGAAATTTGCATAAGCCGGCCAATTCAATGTTCCGTTTTGCCAAGGCCCTAAAAATATAAGAAATCGGTCTGGAAATTCAGCAAATGGTGCAAAATAATGAAACGTTGGGTTTTGGCCTCGTCATTTAGAATTCAAACACACAATATTTGCTTTCCTAGCTACCAGTAGTTTATAAAAATAAGTCAATCGTATTGTGACCTAGTTTTGAATTTCGAAGCGCACTTACAATTTGCAAGACATTTCATTGCCTGCAGCGTCCAATGAGGCAAATCGTCTGGAAATCGAAAACAAAAATTGGATCGAAACGTCACTGGCTCATGCGTAAAATTAGTTTACCTTGTTTCGATTCAACTTTCGTTACTCCTCGGCTCGTAAAATGGTGAGCATTGTGGTAAACAAC
>JAQGBA010001115.1:0-18545 GCA_034698125.1 Prionchulus punctatus | reverse complement strand
GACTATGACACTTTTTGACAAAAGTGTCTTAGGACACTTATGACTATGACACTTTTTTTTTCATTATGACACCCACCGGGCACCTTACTGTTACTTTGGCATATATTTCCACAAACGTATTCTTACGGTAATTTTTCTTTGCAACAGTGAATAAACTATAGAATCCGAAATTTAACACTGTTTTTAACATTTACAATACATTTCTGTACAATTCTTCGTTTGATACTCCGACACGTGGAAATTGACAAAAAGGTAATGAATATTTTTGGAATCTGGCAACTCTTCATTGTGCAAACAGTCAACCCTTGATAATCTGAAGCTAATTGCGCAGCTGATGGAGTATGTGTCGGATGTCAAGCCAAGTTTGTCGGCTTGTCAAATGTATGCTTGTCAAGTTTATCGGCTTGTCACTACACTTACAACTTTCTCGATTAAATTTAATGCAAAGCTTTTTTTTATAGTTATCACACATTTTTTTAGTATTGCAGTTAACATGTGAAATTAAACCTCATTGTCACAAATAAACATGTACTGTTTATTAATGAAAAATAATTTGTGGTAACGTAGCATTTAGGTGCATCCCTGTAGGTTACTCAGTGCGAAAAAAGCTGCAAGGAAACATGGAGGACGATGCATCTTTTTTAGTAGAGCCCTGGTTATCCTTTCTAAACTTCACCGTAAATTAATTGGTATTTGAGTATAACAAATATCCAATGCCTTCATAATGGATAGTGATGCATCTTGTCTAGTAAATTCCCTGTATCCTTTTAAACACCAGCATACCGCAGAAATCTATGTGGTGTGAATATAACTTAAACGTCCAATGCCTTTTTTTATAGAGTGGAGAATGGTGCATCTTTTTCAGTAAATCTCCGGTTATACTTTCTAAATAAACACCAGCTTAATATACAGCAAGGAAATCGCTATGTGAATATGACTAATGATCAGTGCCTTTGGAGTGGAGTCGAGTGGAGACAGAAAAGTGTCGGATACTTACGGATGTCGAATTTTCTCTACTATTTTAAGTGTCGGACTCTTAAGTGTTGGATTGTCATGGCTGACCGATGGACAGATAGATTGTCATGGACTGACAGAAGTATATACATTTCAATATATTAGAGTTTCCCAAGTAAAATACATTCAAAAAAGGTGTAACGACAGCAAACAAGTATAGGTACGTAAGCTTTGCACTTTTTTCAAATAATTGGGAATCATGGCTAAACTGTGTAGTTCGCTTGTGGAAAAATTAGCTTTCCGCTAATATTGAAATCGTCCATTTCATATAAATCACATAAAGTTAAAAATTGTATAAATCACAAATTTAGTTTTATGGTTAGCAATTCTGCAAACACTAAAATACATAAGTTTCTCGTTCTGTTCTGAAATAAAACTAGATGAACCTGCGCATCATATCTATAGTATACACGTTCGAACTATCTTCCAATGAAAATCTTGTTTTACTTTTAATTTTTTTCTAAATGCGAATTAACGCACGATAATGAATAAACATAAACGTCGAAATTAAGTTTTTCTTTTATAAAAATCAAGATCAAAAAAAGAAACATTGCACCAAGATATAAAAAAACACAAATCGAAAAGCGAAACGGTAAGTGAAACATTTTTTGATCCACGTGAGGAAAAAATGAGAACCAAAAATCCAAAGAAATTTCACTATTTGTCGCAAATAATAAATTCTAAAGTTACGATACAATATTTCCTCACAACAAAACAGGGCACAACCGTTTTTTGTTTAAAAAGAAGCCTATCATCGGAGAAAGGCGAAACGAACAGCAAAAATTAAAATATACAAAAAAATCCTAAAAGAATTCATTGAAACCGAAAATAGGCTCGAAAAAGGGAAAGAAGAACAAAATTTGGTCTCAATCTCAACGAAACAAGGTACAAAAACAAAAATTGGCCCCAATTAGGTCTTGGCTAGTTTGATTACAAAATCTACACAAAACAAAAACGAGAAACTAAATACAAAAGAACAAACGAAAAAAATGGACTAAAAGGCGTCTGAAGTTTTACAAAACTGGGTTAAAACGTGAAAGAATTAAAAAGAAAAAATAGAAAAATTAATAAACGGATAGTTCTCGAAATGTTTGCTCCAATTCGGCCGAGAGTTCTTGATATTTTTGTTTTTCATTGTCATAGTCAACTGAAACGAAACGAATAAGAGTACAAAAATCGAAATATGTCAAAATTCATCAAAAAACCGTGCAGCAAAAAAGTTACGTTTCACAAAAAGCTCTAAATAGATATTATTAAAAACAAATTTCTGGCATGCCAATAGTAAAAATCGGGAACAAAATTACAAGCAAGGAAAAAAGGAACGAAACAGCACGCGGGCGGACAATTAGCGAGCATTGGAAAGAATGATTCTGGTCAAAAATTCGAAATGTCGTTTAGGGTTCGATCCATTTCGTCCTTTAACGTTCGAAACGTCGTTCGTTGTTCGTTAAGGTCGTCTAAAAATGATTCAGCAAACAAATTAGCTTCGGGAAAGAAAATATATTGAGAAAAACAAAAACAAGTCCGAATCAAAAACGGGCGCAAGCAAAAATTACTCATTAGCCTAACAAAATGACAAATTTTTAAAACAAATTTAATGAAACGAGTTTTGGCGTTGTACGGACGTCCATCTAGTCGATTTTTTGTCTATGTCTCCAACGGTCAACATAAACGAAACCATTTTTATCCCCTAACGATTATTCATGCGCAGACAAACATGCTTCGACTAAAACTATTCCCAAAACAAACACGAACAAAAAAATCTTGGAACGTACAAGTAAAACTAAAAAAATAAAAATCGGACGAATACGGACGGATCGACGACCGTTTAACTGCCTTGAATTTCTTGTACGGTCTGTTCGATTTCTTCCGTCAAATGACGGCAACGTTCTTTTTCGATCACAAGCTCGTCTATAGGTCGGTTAAAAAACAAATTTTCAACGACGAAAAAAAGCAACGCAGAAACAAAAACAAGCTCCAACAATTAACGACTAAAACAAAAATTGCTTCATAAAAAAATTCTTATAATTTCGAGTGTCGTTCAACAAAGAATTAATTTTTTCCCGAACTGGAATAGTTTCGAACTAGTTTTTCGTTTGAAAATCGTCGGAAAATGTCAAGTTTTTAAATCTGGAGATTTCTCAGAAATTTTTCTCGTCACGTCGTTGCCGTCGTCGTTTCGAGTTTCGACACACTTAACGGCGAATGACGAACGGATTCGAATGAATTTTTAATTATTATTAGCTCGACAACGATAAGAAACTAAAACTGGATCGGTCAAATCGAGCGACGACGATTTTTGCAATTTTTCTCAACTCTCAAGGCTAAATTCTTCTCTTTTCTATGTACGACGATTCAAAATAATAAATAGATGGATGTTCCTCGTCGTTCGTCGATGAAAAAATGCCAGCACCTGCTGAGGGTTAACGCAGGACGAATGCGTATGAAATAAGTACGAATAATCCATGTTCGTCGAACGAAAAAAGGTCGAACGATCAAGGTTAAACGTCAAAAAGGCGAAACGCCAACAACAAACCGAAAATCTTCGTCGGTCGTCGTTGGTTTCGTTTAATACCAATAAAATTTAAATTTTTAAGTAAAAAGTGTCTCAAAAGTATCCAGTTCGAGAAAAAACACGATTCACGCTCAACAAAACAAAAATCTGTGCAGAACGGTGTCAAAAAGCTTTCCATAAAAAATGACAGAAACCTCCCACTACACTTACCCTCGAGCCTGTCGACTTCTTTCTGCAATTTCTGTACCGATCGCTCGGCGAATTCTGCCCTGGTTTCAGCCTGAAATCAAAAATATCTCTTTTAAGAATCGTTTCAGAACGCTTTTTACGAAGAATATCAAACGGAATGTGCGTAAAATCGAATCGAAATGAAAAAACAACAAAAAATCGAGAGAAAAACGCTTAGAAACCTCCTTGAGTCGTTGTGTAACGGTGCGAATTTGATCTTCGTACGAATCTTCGCGTTGCAACGCTTTTTCTTCGCTGACCTCCAACGATTTCAAATTATTACCGACGACACGCAATTCTTCTTCCAATTCGACGATTTTGCTAAAATTTAAAAGGAAAAAACTGACCTTACGAAAAAAACCAATAAAATAAAAACTTTTGAGTGAAAAAAAACAAAATTTTGTTTCAGGGTTCAAAAACTGTACACGCACGGAAAAAAGTGCACTGAACATAAAGGAATTTCTGTAACAGATTGAAAGACAGTTCAGACAGCAATAAATTTGGTTTATATTTAGCAAATTGCGTCACTAAATTTGCTTCATAATAACAAATTCAATGATATCTTAACGGACTATCTCATTACTATAGTGATTTCACGAAATCATAAAATAGGTAGTGAAGAAAAAACAAAATTTCCGTGCTAACAGTCACCACAACGCCGACTATACTTCATCCAATCTACTCTCCAAACTGATTGCTAATTGTTGTAACGAATTTTTTCGTTCAACACACGAATCATCGTTCAACTTTCTCGTTTTGATGTTAACGCACAGAGAATTAAATTCAACGTTCATAGTACGAAATTTTCTGAATTTTTGCAGAGGGGCGAGTCAACAAATTTGTTTTCGAATGAATCAATGAAGAAAATCTTTCTTACTTTTCACCGGCTTCAGCACGTTCTTCGGCTCGTTCCAAATCAGCTTCGACCATGGCTAATTTTCTTGCAACCTGAACGAAATCGGCGACATTTTTAAAAACGATAGAAAAAAGTCCGAAATATGCCCCAATTTTATATAAAACCATGTCAAAACAAGTTTCACGAGCGTGCACGAGTCAAAATCGTTCATTCAGCAACCAAAAAAAAACAAAAATCAAGCGTTAAATTTGTTCTACCTCTTCGTATTTGCCCTCGGTATCTGTTAATAATCTTTGGGCTTCTTTCAATTTGTTTTCCAACGCCGACGACCGGTCGTCGTCCATGTCTCGTCGATTTTCCAACGCTTTTCGAGCTCTAGACATGCGGTAACAATGTCGTTAATTCAAAGTTAAAAAAATAAGACAGTGCAGTTTTACTTTATTCAGACGGCAAGAAATTTGTTTTTTCAACTACGAGTCAACTGTCTATTTAGTAAAACTGCACTTCATGCGTCAAATAAAACAAAAAGCTGGATGACTAAAACGCGATTCCTAAAATCTACATTAATGTGTTTTTGTGTGTTAGAAAATCGTGCAACGAAAAAACACCCCGGATGAAGCATGCCGACGCCGATAACGAAACCTCGAAATGGTTAAACACCGTCACCGGGAATCGTGATCAAACAAATATGACGTATTAGGCTCGAACCTCTTCGTATTTACGATCGGCTTCTTCGGCGATGACTTTCGCTTGTTGAACTTGGATTTCCAACATGTTGGCACGTTCTTCGTCCTGTTGCGATCTCGTTTCCATAGATTTACGAGCGCTGCAGATTTAGACACAAATGGACGCATTTTCAGTCGAGATAAACAAATTTAACGCAACGAAAACAAACGAAACGTGTAAAAAACGAAAAACAACGAAAAAACTGCAACATTGGACGTTAATCGTGCATTTTTTGCATTTTTAGCAGGTTTTCTCAGAAATTTTTCGACTAGTCGGACGCGGCGCGTGCCTCGGTAAACAATTTTACGAAAAAGGCACTTGAGCGAAAATTCTGCAAATTCTATTTTCGACCCGTATACACTCGAAAATTGCAAGAAACGATGGCCGCGGATCGCGAAAAAGTCAAAAAGCGACATAAAATATGTTGTTTTTTGTACCGTTCGCTTTCATCGGCCGCCTTCGACGCTTCTTCTAATTTTTCCGTAGCTATTTTCAATCGTTCCTCGGCTCGTTCTAAATCCTCTTCCAACAACTGAATTCGGCGATTGAAAGCGGCGACTTCGGCTTCGGCCTGAACAAAAAAAAAATTTAGTATTGGATTATCGGATTTCGGTGTGCTGAGTAAAAAAATAAATTTATACACTAGCTAAACGCTTTCGTGGTCAATTAGGTGATACCATAACGTTAAAAACGTGAAAAATAACACAAAATAACTCGAAATTTGCTCGTTTTACCTCCTCGCGTTTCTTTTTCTCGTCTTCTAATTTCCTTTTCGCTTCGTCGGCTTCGTCCTTTGCGGTTTCGGCTTCTTCACGAGCCTGTCGCATTTTCTTTTTCAAAATGTCCAACAAGGACGTCTGCTGAGTCGTGTCTTTCTTCGACATGATTTCGGATTTTATTCAACGATTATCGTAAAAATAAATCGAAGAAATTCGACGAAATTCGTTACGTTCCGCCGCCGATCTCGATAACTTATTCGATAACAAAAATTCAACGCGATCAACGCCGAAAACGTGCCTATACGAAAACAAAACAAAAAACGCGCTTAATTCGAATTATGAGACGACCCCGCGGCGCGCGCGGTACAGTTACAGTAAGTACGCTGTACAGTAACACGAAAGATGAACGGAAAACAAATTTCGCGCAGTGGACAAAAAATATAGCAAGCTACCGTTCGAAACGAAAATCAAACCGCACCACCGTCCGTCCGTTCGTCGGCGAGTCGAATTCAATAAATGAATAGAAAAATACTTTCTAACGCCCCGAAAACGTTTGCGAGATTGGCCGTACCGACGACGACTTATGACAGAATCCTATAACGTACTTGCTCTATATCTGGTCTCGTTACAAGTAAACGAACGAACGGGGCGCTTTTACTGTTTACTTTGTTATTCGCGCAAACGCAAATATAGTTTTCTCTATTCGTCTTTCTGTAACTTGCCAACGTTACAGACAGGCGACTATTGGAACACGGGCGACGATCGAGCGTTACCCTCAACTATCTACTAAAGCCCGCCTCGGCGACGCAAAAATTCTCTTGCTCAATTTGTTTTTCCATCAAGTTTTCGACCTTCACAGTTCGTCTCTTCGGTCGTCGCTAAAGTGCGCAACCACTACTTTTATCGCAACTTTCGTTGGGTAGCGAGTGGTTTTGGTGAAACTTTTTTTTGCTTTGTAGACGACAAAAATAAGTTTCGTATTAATTCTCTTAACGCGCGCTTGCTTGGTACTTTTCTCATTGTAGCTGCGAGTTAGCTAACGTAACGAGCGCGACATAGAAAAGTTTTATTCTTCGAACGAGATAGGTAGAGAATAAAAGTATTTGTTTACATTGAGATTCGTCATCGAAGTTGACACGAATGAAGAAAGTCGCTATCTAGAAAAACGTGATACGGTAGCATGGCATTCTTCAACCCCGCAACAGATTTTTACAACTTTTATCGTTCGGGAAGCAAAATATCAGCGCGGCTGACGCTGTATGGAAGATTTCTTTTTATGAATCACTGCTGATTCACTTTATGATTTGCGAAAAAACCTTCGCAAAGTCGTCAGCTTTCTCTTCAGTCTTCGACAGCAACTTATCAGCTAAATGTCAGCGATTTTCTGACTTGTTTGTTAAATCAAACCTCGAGTAAGTTTGATTGTTAATATACTGATACGTCTATTGTCGGACTTCAAACAAACCGTTTGATTGGTTGGTTCTGACCGTTTGTTGTTCAAATGGTTCTGACGTTTGCAGCTATTTTGGAAAATCAGACTTCGAACCAAGCTCTAACTTTGTTGGATTATTTTTGTGAATCAGACTTTGAGCAATTGGCATGAGACACCGTTTTCTGTTTAACAACTATCTTTGGCAAGTTAAGCAAAGCGTTTGGCTGGATAAATTTTTTTTCTTTTTATTTGTGGTAAATGAAGACTTACAGATTGGGATTCCTGAGTCGACGGGTGGACTCTAATTTAGAGCTAGCTGACTTCTAAATTTTATTGTCTTATATACTTAAAAATATTGCAACATTCACAAAGAACAACCATAAATAAATAAATAAATACACAATATTTTGCATAAAATGATGAAGTCCAACATGTACAATTATTTTACAAATTCTGCATAATAATTTTAACGGATACAAAATATATAAATATCACAGCCCTGAGAGATCAATCAGATCAGTTTTTTCTTAAATTACTAAATTTTTAAATCCAAGACTAATTGTTCGATGAAAGTCGATTAACGATGAATAATCCGAAATGAAATGCAAGTGAAAACGATTTAAAATGAGATGAATCTTGTTTTAGAGCTGAAACAAAAGTAAAGTTCAAACCCAGTAGCAAAAAAGCAAAGGAACAGACAAAAGTACGATCGAGTTTTTTGCTTCTTCCATCGTTTAATATGTTTGGAACTTCTCTAACTGAAATCTCTTCGGAAACTTTCAATTTTTCTTCATTCTCATCTTCTTTTGCTTCATCGTCTAGTTTTTCCACATCTATAATCGAAAATCAATGACCGATGCTGACCATTGGCTTTGAGCAAATTTCTTACCGTTTTTATCAAAATGAGAATCATCTTCTTTGCTTTCTAACTCGTTGTCCAGTGGACTTTCATCTTCTGAAAAACAAATTTCCAGCACATTTCGGCATGTTATCACTTTTTGCATGTTTTCACGTTTCTTACTTATCAACTCGACGGAGGCTTTATTTTCACCGTGGATATTTTTCGCTATACAAAAATAAGCACCAAAATCGTCGTCGTTCAACTTTCGAACGATCAAAGCGTTAAGGCTTTCGTAATCGTAAGGCCGATCGTCGGAATCCGTTGACGATCCCGTAATTTGCTGATACTTAGTATTGTTGGTCAAAATAAGATGTCCATTAAACAACCATCGAAATTCGGGCCGTGGCCACGATTCTGATTTGCATTCTAATTTGACGTCGTTGCCGACGAATTTCACGATTCTTTGCTCGACTGCATCGACAGTCGGAGGAACTAACAAAGGAAAACAAATTTAGCGCTCATTACAAACAAAATTCGTGTCGAGACGCGGCAATTTTTGCATAGAAACACATCACTTACATTGAACGTGCAATTTGACTTTCCAGCCATCGGCAGGTAGAACGCCATTATCGGCCAAGCATACATAATCGCCCATGTGACGTCGTGTGACTTTATAAATTGTCAAATTCGATTTGTAAACGATTCCTTCTGAAAAACGCATTTATAAGAATGACTTGCGCTAAAATTTTTGCCTCCAAATTGTATGTTTCGAGCAAAATTCTCATATTAACTGATTGTAGCTTGTTTCAGTCGCATTTTATCATTTTAAGTGCTTTGTTTGTTGATTTTCAAAATGACTGCAATTTTTACCTCCAAATCCCTCCATTGGTTCGTTTGTTATAATAATCGAGTCGTCCTGCCTCTTCCACGATATCGATGGCCACGGCGAACCATCGGCAGAACAAAACATTGTTAAATTTTGATTTTCCATAACGGTTATTTGATCGTTGGAACTTTTTTCCGAGTTGATCTTCGGTGGCACTGAGAAAAGATGTTGAAATGGAACTTTTATTAAATTAGTTAGATTGTGAATTTTCATGACACTTTTTACATTAAAAAAGTGCATTTACGAACAGTCTCATGAATTATTGTATCTATCCATCTCGTAAACTAAATATCGCACTGTCTTGTCAACTATGCAGCACTGGTGCTTATATAATGCCAGATGTTTCTTTTCGCATATCCAACGCGCCCGTTTTTCAATCAAGACGCGCAGGGTAACAAGCTTAAGTCAAACGATTAACGGTCCATTTGCGACGACAATCGTGTCGCCTTATTTTATCAGACGAACGACGAACGGGAATTTAGTTTTGTCTGAAGTGGATTCGAACGACCGAAAATATATATCTACGTATGGTTTTCCAACATCCGTGATTCAATTAGTCGACCGCGTCTTATACTTACATAACACACGGTCGAAGTCGAAATAACATGTTGACGGTCGCACTGACTGAGGGAAAGAGGAGGAAAAAATTATTCTCTTTTTTTCCAATGTCGGCGTCGTCGTTCGGTCAATAAAACGACTTTTAAAACTAACTGTACACGCAAATTAGTTAAAGAACTTCGAAACAAAAGCAAATATAAAAACGTGGAAAATCGAATTTTCAAAGAGCAAAAGTTGAAAAACAAACTCGTAAAACGTCGAAGCGAGTCAAAAGATTGGTCTGAATTGCTGTAATGAAAACTCGCGAAACAAACGCACAAATGGTGGCGCAAATAAAACTCTCATGAAGACACAAATGAAACACGAAAATCTGGTACAGGCGAAACTCATTGAAGAAACGATGAACTTACACAAAAAACAAAAAGATAACAGTCAGGTATCAAGTTACCTTTTAGTGCAAGATAAGCAATTTGAGACAACGTGGGATTGGTTCCAACTTGGCACATATAAGCTCCTGCGTCGGATTCCTGCACGTTGTTGATGATAAGTGACCAGTGCTCGTGCGACACGTCGCGTCGATTTTCCAAACGATATTTATGCGGTTTTGTTGCGAAAGTTTTGTGCTGCCATGCTATTAGCGTGGGAGGATCAACTTTCAAAAAAGCAACCTCGAACGAGAAAAGCAAGTAATTAACTGGCGGTTTCTGGTGGCGATAATCTTGTCTGTGAGATCTGATAATTTATTTGTTGGCAAACTTACCTTGTTTTTTCCTAAATGTTCAATGCTGCAAGTGAATGATACATCTTCGCCGCGTTCAGCGCTGATATTTTGCATAGGACGACCGAAAGCTGGCGTGTAATAGTTACCACAAACTAAAACAAATAAATCGCGAAAATGAATGAAATACGCGCCGTGACTCGAAACTATGCCATTCGAACAAGATATCAATCACGCCTACCACTGAAATACTGACACAACAACGTGGGTATTGCCCAAAGGGACGGAGCTATAGTTGTATCATCCATATTTGGTGGTACATCGAAACGACGTTTTTTTTTCACTCAAAAACAACGCAAATCGCCCAAGACTTGACCGACCAAGGCGACCGTAATATTAGGGGTACCGATCGGCACCAAGTATCAAATTAAATCTCTTCGACCGAAAGCCATTTATATCGTCAAGGTGGAGCAAAGATCTCGATCGTCTATAATCCGTCGCCGACGAGCTCGACGAAACGAAGAGGCACTCGTTCATACGCCGAAGAATGTTCCAATCGCGGCTCGAGTTTATTAGTTAGAAAACTAAATAAGTGAGAGATAATGTTGGGATTGAACCCCCGAAGACGATGTCGGCGGCGGCGACGATCGCTTGATTGATTGTAAGGGTTTTTCGATGATGACCAACGTCGGCTATGTTAATATATTATCGAGTTTGTTTCTGGAGCTAGATTTTGCAAATTTTCTCGTTAAATCTCGCTCGATCTATTATAGCTCGCGTACGCGATTGGCGGCGACGCCTTATCCATTCCGCCCGACATACATTTGAACACAAACGCTCTCTCGTTTCCTTGAACCGGTGTTGGCCAGCGACGTTTTCTTGCTCGTTTTAGCTTGCGTTTGGCGGACTTTTATCAGAAATACGAACCTAGCGGGGGGGGGGGGGGTTCTTAGCCGGCCGTTTATGGAAACGTTTTTCGGTGTTTTTTCATGCATTGCCGACGATGATGATGGTTCGTTTGGGCGGAAAAACATTGGTACCCATTACGCGATCGTCAATGGGTTACACGTTTACGCTAGGACGCCGAGGTTAGTAAGGCCGATCCCCTTATTTGCGATTGGCCAAAGTTGCGTCGACGAGGGCGGATGTGTTGATTAAATAAATATTTTATAACAGGACATCGTTCCAATTAGAAGACGACGACACACAACGACGAATAAAAAAAACAATTAGCGAACGACGAACGAGTGCAAAAAGGGTGCTCATGCTTGTTGATTGAGGAATTTATTCAACAAAACGCGGAGACTAATCGAATTGTCGTCGAAAAAGCTAAAGATCGATCGACTTCAGCTTTAAATGACGAAACGTTGGATAAAAAGCTAAATGAAGGGTTTGATCGTCAATTATCTTAAAGTTAAGAAGAAAAATGCCAGGAAACCACTTTTTTAGGCACAGCTTTGTTCTCCCCTGTTAACAACTTGCAATTGGTTAGCAATTGTTAAAATCGCTGTTGATTCGTGCTGAAACTGATTTCTTATCGATATGTGAAAATTTTTGTTTACTTTTAAATCAAAATAGCTGAGAAATCGGCTGTAAATAGTTTTATTACTTGTTACCTTTTTATTTTTTGCTCAAATCGAACATTTTCAAATCTCAGCAATCTTCATCAAATTATGATTTACGAACCTTTAATCTATATTTTAATTAATCTCTAAGGGAGTGTTTTTAATAAATAATTTATTATATCCAAATGAAAGCAAAAAATAATTGAAAAAAAGAAAGATTGGGATGAACTGGATGATCTATGTAGAGCGTTAACGGCTATAATCAAAAAAGATAAAAACCGAATTGGATTCAAAGATCAGAAACGGATAAATTATGATTAAATAAGTTACACATACTACATAAAACAAACTGCTGATTAATTTCATTTTGCAGAACAATCTATTTCCATTTCGGAAACAAAAATAGTAAACTCTTGAACACATTTTCGGTGGAAACGAAACGCAAGCAAACGTTGTTTTTTGCTTTTATTGAAAATGTGTTGCTGAACAACCGAAGAACACAAATATTCAAATTTAGCGCTAATAAAAAAATTTTCCTTCAGGATTTTATACGACTTTGCATAGAAATCCTGCAGGTCACACTCAATCTAACAACAATCTAGATTTTTTACGGAAGTAGTTTGATATTGAACAGCGTTCCCTGGTTGTTGCTTATCATTATTTGTGTCTTATCAATGAAGACCTGCTTTTAAAATGTGCGTCTATAACTTGCTAAAAACGCAAATTAATCAATCACGACAAATCGCCGAAAGGATTCTGTGAAAACGGCTTTTAATGGCGCTCTTAAAAACTCATTTTCACAAAATTACACCAATTTCGAATTGGCTATTGCTACAGGCGTACAACCAGAACGTCATTTAGACAATTTTCGGACTAAAATTAGTTCACGATGAAAATAAGGTCAATTAACTATGATTTTTGCCTTTCAACACAGATGACACGCTGTACGAATTTCGCAATCGATTTCGATAAAGTTGTGTTTGTTATAAGCTCATTTGACGTGTTTTTTCAAAGTAAAATTATTTCAGCCGAATTAATCTCGCAAATGAACTGTAACGTCCGTTTTCTGAATGAATAGACATAAAAATTTCATTGCAACAATAATTGGAAATTGAATACATCGGAGACAATTAAACGCACGAAACTGTTGCTTTTTGAATTTTAAAAATAAAAGACTCATTCTTTTTCGACGGTATCAAACGAGATTCTATCCCCGAAGCGAGGAACGTTTTATAAACGTGTGGAGTGCCGTTTTAATGACAATTTTCCGCGACAATGCTTAGGCGATGATGATTGAGGCCGAACAAACGGGCAAGGAAACGTTAGCCGAAATCAATGGAAAACCTCTTCTCGCCCAAAAAGATAATTTCTACTGTTTATAAACAAGAAAGATTTAACGGCCGGCGTCGTTCAATCGCCGAAAATGAAACGAGAATAGGCAAGTGAACCAGGTGCGTGTTCGCATACGCTAAGCGAAAGCGCATGGCGCGGAATCGTTATCGCCAAACAAGAAAACCCGACGAAAAATCGACTTTGTTCAAGAAAGCGTAAGATTGAATTAAATTCGCAACGATTCTGAATAGAAACCGCCTCACGAATTGTTATAAACTTATAATACAGTTACAAACACCTTGAAACGAATCTTACGCGCACGTTACTCAACAACGAGCGCCAGTTACAAAAAATGACACTTTAGTAGTACTGAATACGTACCGTAAGTGAATGTAATAGTAACGAAGAAAAAAGACCGATGTAGAACCATGATTTATCAAATTCTGGAGCATAAGATGAAACAGCCACCACCACCGCTGACCGCTGTAACCGTTTTTCTGAAATACATTTTCGTCTTTAATAGGTACTGGTTGTAGCAATATTTATTTAACAAATCTCTAATAAGCCCCAAATCGCGTTCGACGGTCAAACAACGAAACGTCCCCACTCAACGATCTGGATGACCAGTGGTCCAATGGTCGTCGAGAAAATAAGACGTTTAATGTGTAATTAAGCGAATATTAAGACCGCACCCCCACCAACCCGAACCATTCATTGGAGAGGATTGAATTATATTGGCTATTGAACCCCGGTGGCTCAGGCCGATCTGGCGTTCGCACAGTTGGACTGTGAAAATCGGTCCAAAACAAAACAATGACCAATGGTCTGCCAGACGTCATCGAGAGAAACGGAACCTGTTTTCGGTTCTCATTTTAAAGAATCGCAAACCACTGGCACAAACGCAACGTTACCCAATCTCATTTCATTTCCTTCCAATTTTTTCCCGCCCGACCGTTTTCCATCTATTTTTTCTCTTCATGTACCTCCCACTAAACGCACGAAATCCGTATTGAAAACGCTAACTGGCCTCAGTCACGCGATGTCGATATTTTGTTTTGAAAATAGGAAACAATTTTCCGAACAGACCCATAAAAAATACGGTCGTCGACCTTTGCCGAACCGTCCGGAAGAGCCGAGACGATAATTTTTACTTTGATAGATAGAAATTGCTTCGACGAGCCCTAGTTGTTCGTTTTACGCGCCAAATAAAGAAACTCAGGTTCGCCTATCGTGAGAGTTCCTAAAAAGCGCCGTATTACGTGAAAATCGAACAAACTCGCTGTTTTTCGTTATTATCGAACGAAGAGCAGTTTTTACGCTTTGACTGATAAATAATAAATAGCGATGGAAAAGGAAGGCCGGAAGGAAAGGCAAAATAAAGTTTTACGATTAATAAACTCGTTCGTTGCTCCGGGAGAGTGAGTGGAAGAAAAAAAATTGGGTCACGCTCAATGTCGAGCACGAATTTTGCTTGCGCAAGCGAAATTAGTCGTTAGCGAGTCGTTTGTCGCGTAAACGACAATAAAATGAGGGCTACGCGCCCTTCATAATGAAAAAGTGGGTAAACGTTGTTGCCCCAAGCTTTTTGCAGAACATAGCCCTTCGTAGAGCCTATCCACATTCGTTTTGCGTCCTCGCTAATTTGCTAATTGTATCCTTCTCGTTCGAGAACTCCATCAACCAAAACGGCCGTCAATAAAAGCCATTTTAGGCGAACGAGCGAAGAGGTGAAAGACATTTACGGGTTCGACAGAGGGGCGAAGGCATCGTTCCTTTTTCACTCGGACACACTTAGGATATACTTCCTAAAACCGTAAACCAAATTGTTTATGGCCGACGCTGGCCTAGGCGCATCTTTCTTTTTCTCTGCCTAACGACCGAAAATATCCGATTCGATGAGTTTTAAAAGCGTTTTTACGACGAAAAGCAGGAAAACGTAATTCGAGGGTTTTTAGCTCGGTTCCCGCGCGTTCCGGCAGTACAGTTTATTGTAGGAAAGAAGGAAAAACGAAGACAAATTGATTCCGAAACTAAATTTTCTATTTGTGAAAGATTATCTCTCGGATATTGGTGTCTCTAAGATGCTTTCACTTTTTTTCCTCCAAAAAAAGAAGCTTCCACCCTGTTTTGGTGTATGGACGCGATTGACCATGCATATTTTCTAAAATGCAGGTTTACCAGACCGTTTCTATGTGACTAAAATCCCGGGAGGTGAGCCTTTAAATTGATATTAATTTGCCAGTCGGTGTCGACGTAATTGGTTCGCACCATCGGACGGAGTGGTGCGGTCATTTTTGTTGAATTTAATTTACTATTTCGTCGCGTTTTTAAAACACGTACAGATAATCGAAAAAGCTTTCGTTAATTCGATTTTAACGAACTTAAAATGATGCTTTGGACCAATAAAGTGACAGGGAAGCTAGCGATGACGGCGATAAAAACATATTTATTCAGTGTCGATCAGTAATTTGTTTTTCCTTCGCACTTTGGGAATATTTAACAAAATGATAGCTTGAACGTCGGCAGCTCACTCGTCGATAGTTCGTTGAAAACAATACTTGCACAAACCTCGAACTCGAATTGTACTTACGTATTCCTACTTTGATGCCGCCAAAATTAGGAACCTGTGATTAGGAACTTTCTGAGATGTTTCCATTAGAACCAACGCGGTGAATGAATTTACAGATTAATCTTCATCCACTTATATTGTAACAAATTTCTCGCAGTATTTCAAACGTACTTTAATTTTATTCTGAATTGAAACGAACATTCGATCACCTTCACGAGACATAACATGACAGAAAATTTGTATTTGTGTGTTCTAATTTTCTCCATTAATGCTGAAATATGTAACGCTTTTCTCTGCAGTTCATTAATATTTGCCATCTGTTTCCATTCAAATTTATCAAAATGTTGGTCGGCTCAGTTATTTTATGAAAGACCTTGCGATCTTTTGTTCGTTAGGTAAAAACTTTTCTCAGTAAATCGGATTAATTGGTTTTAATTATGACACTAAAAATACTCTGTTTCAAGTTAGGCACCGAGCTTAATTTTCTTTGCTGCAATGGTGAAAAAATGATAAATTACCTCGCCTCTTCCAAATCATCTCTCTGCAAAAAGAATACGAAGAATAAGAAAGAATAAAATTGCACGAAGATATCAATTTTTGATTGTTGGATTGCGAAACACATTTTTATTATTCTCGCTAAGAAAAAACACAACAGAAACAAAGCTGTGACAAAATACACTATTACAGCAGCGAGTGGATTAACAGCGGAGGAATTAGCAGCAAGCGCGAGTTGGCAATGTTCCTGGCGCAAATCATCCACGAGTCGGGTGGTTTGCAGTTCAAGGAAGAAATTCGTTGCAAAATCACAAAATGTCCTGGTAATATAACCAGGCATTTTACCTTTTTGGTAACGTGAAATAATTTATAATTCCCTTCGCGCAGGTGAATACGTTGCACCGGGAGGTGCTCCAGGTAAGTATTACTACGGTCGTGGATACATGCAACTCACGTGGATGTATAACTACAAAGCTGCATCGCAAGCTTTATTTCGCGATACACGGCTCGTGGCTAATCCGGATCAAGTAAATAAGACTTGTTGCCGTTTGCTAATCAATCATCTCTCGAGATATATCTTTTTAGGTGGCTTCCAATGAAAAAATTTCGTAGGGTACTGCATTTTGGTTTTGGAAAACTAACGTTCACTCTAAGCCTAGCGTGCAAGATGGAAAGTTTGGTGCAACAACCAAAGCAATTAATGGCGACTTAGAATGTTCAGGCAGTGGACCGGCTACTGCCAAAATTCGTTTTCAAATATATGTGAAAGTTCTTACAGCATTCCGCATCAAGGAAAAGGCGCAAGAAGGTGAATGCTACAATTAAGTTAGCATCAATATCATTTGAGTGTATAACTTTCTTTTATATGATCATCTCTATTATTAAAAGCACTGTTTTACCTGGTATTTATGCAAAATTTGTTTTAAAACACTTAGCTGGTTTATCTATATGTGCATTTTTTGAAAACAACAGTTAAAGTCAAATCTTAATCAAATATGCTTTTATCTAGTCTGATTTTATCAAAGTTTATGGTAAAAATGTTAACTTTAAATTTCGTGTGAGAAGAATAGTTCTGCCAGAGTTCTGTACTGTTTGTGTGTGTCTGTCTTTTGTTGTTAAAAGTTAAAGTGACATTTGACAAAACTGTCAAGCTGGCTAAATTATTCACAATTGTGAAGTGCAACTCGCACTGTCTGTCATTAGTTTCACGTTTAATTGAGACACAAAATTTTTCATTACTTGATTATTATGTACCATATGCTCGTTTTTACAGTAATACACACCCGCCCAGGGGTGGCATAAAAACGACAATACTTCGAGATCAGCACAATTCCCATTCTTCATTGTTCATGATTTACGATTGTTGCATAATTCAATGAACCACAATAACACCAAACTTTACAAAGTAAAGTTTCGAGTGAATATGGTTCGCTTATTTAGTCAGAGTTTTGCTGTACAGACAGTGATATCGTTATTTCGATAATGACAGGAAAAAAGTGGGCAATATACAGGATTTGATTTAAAAGAATCCACAAATAATATAACATTTGGTCGAGCAAAATCAATTTAAAAATAGATTTTAGATGGAAACCAGCAGATGTAGATTTGGGATGTTTGTCCAACGGCGTTTACAAAGGAAGGGGGGGGCAAATCGGGCAAGGCATTCAAATGAAGACCAACACTAGGAAGCATAGGATGGATTTTAGCATTGATATCAGCATATGGATTTTGGAAATTTGGAATTTCAACATAAATCTTGACCATCTTCTGCAACATTTGTTAAAAAATCCTGCTTCAATGATATACATTTTCCGCTTACATCACACCATATCCATGTGTGAGGTATTACGGTAAATTATTTTTCTCTATGAATTTCGTCGCGTGGGTCATTTCATCAATTGAGTAGAAAGAAACGAAACGAAACTATCTATACAGTCGAGTGTTTTATTGAACCGATACAACAAACTGTTTCCAACGAAGCCGATTGCAATCGATCGAACTGCCTTGTTATAATCTTCCGAACCTTTTTTGTAACCGTCCTTCCGTTCTGTAATTTGACGAAAGCTGCTTTCGATAGTTTGATTTGATGAA
>JAQGBA010001114.1:0-18557 GCA_034698125.1 Prionchulus punctatus | reverse complement strand
CCTTGTAGTTGGCCGGACCACAAGGGAGAGCAAACTTAAAAACCGACCGCTCTTAATGCCAGTCAACTGCGACTCTCTTTTTTTTTTTTTTTTTTTTTCCGATTGGCCAGAAGAAAATTCAACTCAATTGAATTCACAATTTAAACTAAATTTTTAACGAGTTTTTCGATTTTTTTAAAGCACTTTACACTAACCACTCGCATTGTTGCTCGCGCGCCGGTCGGTCGTGTTTCGCGCAAAAAATGAACGTTGTGTCTTTGTATTTAATTTTCGTAAACTTCGTCGTCGCTGAAAGCAGGCAATCGGATAGAAACTTCGATATTGTAATACTAATGGATGAATCGAAATCGTTCAAGAATGGTTACAAGAAATTCAACAAAAAAGTCGTCGAATTGTTCGAAATTAGCGCAGAATTCGACGGAATTCGAATCGGACTGGTCTCGTGCGGAATGATGGACAGTGATGATCGGGAAATTTTGAAATTGCAAGACGGAACGAACGTAGACACGATCGTGCATTTTATCGAAAATAGTCGCGGGGACGAAAGAAATTTTGACGATGATTGGATCTCGTGTATCGAAGAAGGTGTGCATTTGTTTGACGAAAGCGACGGTGGTCGAATGGATTCCCCGAATGTTGTTTTAAGTAAATTAAAAGTTGAGATTTAGCACAGCATAGTTCAATTGAAAAGCACAAAAATGCGGTTGCTATGCAATTTTCTCGGCTTTGCAACTTACCATTGCGCATTTCTTGGCTTCTTTTAGTCACCACTGACGGCGAACCAGATACGCATAGCGAGCAAACAGATTTTCACATTTCTACGCTTCTCCGCGCTGAACTTCGAAAAAGATTCGCATCCGTATTCGTATTGTACGATATCGATAGCATGGGCCGCGGCAGCCAGTACTTCCTCAACGTACAGTATCCTCGTATGATAATGCTCGCTGACGGGAACAAAAGTCGCGTGATCAATATCGATTTCGTAAACGTACGTGAATTTTTGAAAAACGAACCCGGAATAGGAACGTTCGAAGATCCGATATGCATGTCACACTATGTTTACGAGCCGTGCCAATTGGTAGGCAACAAAGAATGCAAAAAACAGCGAATTAAACATTTCACCGGACCGAATAAAGATGAATGCAAGAAAGCGGCGGAAAATGAAAGCGATTTCTGGGTATGGTGCTACAGTCGAGAATGCCATTGCGAAAAATTTGTCAAATACAACGAATCTTGCTCGGATACAGCGTCGACTCGCCAGTGCGGGAAAAAGTACAAAATCACTGCCTATCGAGCAAAAGCAATCGTTTTCAAGCATTGCCCGTTAAAAATTACAATTTCATGCGTTGGTTCGTGTCCCGAAGGAGTCGCAAGCCAAGACGAAAAATTCGCAACTAAAGGAGATTTAACGAGCGACGAATCTGAATTAACTCTCATTCTCAGCATTTTGGCCGCCGCTTGCGTTGTACTTTTGATTGTCACAGCTTCTACGTTCGGCTATATTTATTATCAGCGTAAAAAACGAATTCGCGAAACAGGAACCAGCGCCTCGTCGAAAACAGTCCCGACATATCGCCGGCGGAAAATCGGTCGAAAGCAGCAAGAAATCGAACATCAGCCAAATTTTAAACAAGTCGTCACTGAACCGCCAATTCAACTCGATCTGTTCGATCCGAAAGTCACATTCAGTCCGAATGTATCAGCGAAAATTCATGAATAAAATTTTGCGCCAATATGTGTAGCTTATTAACTGAATCTGTACTGGTTATGATTTCAATAAAAAGTTGTAGATTTGTGCTGTTTATAACATTATAAATCGAAAAAAAACTTTACAGGCGATAAATCAGCACAAAGAAATACGAAACAAATTTATGACTATTCGAATACAAAAAAAAAAATCAAATTCTTGTTAAAAAGTTTGACATTCGGACGATTTTAATTAATCTTGCACAATACAGCCTGAAATCAAGACAGGTGTTACTCTAATGCCGTAACAAAAACAATTTTTCTTACTTGCTAGGCCAACGATTGAATCGGCACCTTTTTGCGATGCTGAAGATATTAGATTTCTAACGTGTTGACTAGCGGACCAACGATTTTTACTCAGATCGCAGCGCAAACGATTTTGAAATTTTATTTTATAACTTAATTTTTTCGGAGCTAATTTATATTGAGAATATGTTTTAGTAACGTTAAGTACAGACGACGATTTATCTGCAAAAAAAAACCAGAAAAGTGAATCGAGCAATCTCTACTCTCGCAACTGTTACAGTAGTTATGACGTGATTGATTTACTAAATAAAAACCTAATTTTCGGTCGTTGACTTGCTGCAAGTTAGACCGCAAGTCAGTCATTGCCTTGCTGCAAGTTAGTCAATTAGTCATTGATTTGCTGCAAGTTGGTGAAGAAGTGCTTGACTTGCTGCAAAGTAGTCAAGCAAGAAGTAATTGACTTTCCGCAAATTTGTCAAGTAGTCATTGGCTTGCTGCAAACCAATCAAGAAGGCATTGACTTGATGCAAGTTAGTGAAGAAGTTGTTGACTTACTGCAAGCTTAAGAAGTCAGTGACTTACAGCAAGCTAGCCAAGAAGTCGTCGACTCTATTGCAATCAGTCAAGAAGTCATTGACTTGCCCCAAGTTAGCCAGAAATCGTTGATTTACTACAAGCTAAGGACTTACTGGTTAGTGGATAAAAAATAAGTTCCAGCATTGATTGGCTTACTAGATAAAAAAGTGGCTTACTCGGTAATAATTGGCTTATTAGATAAAAAAATTAATTTCAACCCAATGATTTAATAAATTAGTCAAGAAGTTACCGACTTCCTTGGTTAAAATAACTAAATTCCAGCCAATGGTCGAGACTTACTGGATAATAAACCAATTTCAGTTATTAGATCACCATCGAATACTGTATCCGAATCGTGTCTGTTCGACTGGCTTTGAGACTAAAACGAGAAACATGCGAAAAACGCGCAAAACTATTCGAAATAAAACAATTTAGTTAACTTCTTTAGTTAACGAACTGTACTCAGGCGACGAAGGATCAGTTTCTTCGACGGATTCAGAAATATCCACTGATTTCGAACAATCATCGAAATCTTCGTATTCTTGTCGAATATCTTCACTGTCTTCAAGGTCTTCTTCTTCTAATTCATCATTACCATCTTCGTCTGTAGTTGAATCATCATCGGGAGAAGTTGATATCGTGCTTGATCTGTCGTGGTCCAACTATTGGTATCGCCCGAGGCTGAATAGCGAGCTACATCGAGAGAAAATGGCTGCTAGCATTTCAATATTAAAAAACAAAATTCTGGTCTTACATTTTTCATAAATGGAAGATTTAACGTCGTTAAGTGTAATGAACATTGTGCTGTCGTGAATTAATCCACTATCGTCGCTGATCATCGAAACATCGTCGACCGATCGTAAAGATTGATCGTCGTCGTCTTTAAATACAAGCGCAAGCGATTCAGCATCGAATTCCATCGATTGGTTGCTGCAGCTTGCTAGCATATCTTCGATTTCGCTACCGGTTGAAAGATCGTCGATTTCGCTACTGGCTGACAAATCTTCGATTTCGCAAATGGATGACATGTTTTCGACTTTGCAAATGGTTTGCAAGTCATCGATTTCCATCGATTGATCATCGTATTCGGCTGGTTGATCATCGCATTCGGCTGATTGATATTTGATTTCCAACGATTCGTCAACGAATATTTCGAATCGATTATCACTTGAATTTCTTTGACTTGTGCATTCGGCTGATTGATCATCGATTGAATTCGGAGTGCGATCGATCTCGCTATCGCTGCTATTTGTTCGATCATTCATTGATGATTTTTGATAGCTGTGGATTTCGTTGCCGCTTGAAAAACTAATGTCGTGTTTCTCTTTGGTTAAAAATCTTCGTTTAGTTATCGATGACAAACAGCTTAAAATCTAAAATAAAAAACAATTTTACGTCACATTCAAATAAATAAGACATAATAAAATTAAATTTACTCGAGAAAAACACATATCGGCTAAGCTTTCCATAAAACCGACCGTCCGACGAAACGGCAGAATTTAACACTGAAACAAACGTTTTAGTGTAAAGTGGCAATTTTTCTAATCGTCTTTGTCGTTTGACAAATCATTGGCATGTCACCTTATTTGATTGGTTTTGAACAATTTGCAGTCATTTTCTGTTAACAGTAAATTTTCTATTTTTTTAAACTTTATTGCACGATATTGAAAAAACATAAATATATATATAAAAAAAACACATTACCACGAATAATAATAGTAATGAACTAATATTTTAAATTGTTTTTAAATGCGATAAACAAATAAAAAATAATATGCTGTTTTAAGTAAATTTCGTTAATAAAATAAATTTAGAAAAAAGAAGACGAAGAAGAAAACAATTTTGACCACGAAAAACAAATTGACGAACAAGAATCGACGAAATTATTAACTTTATAATAATGATCGGAATGAACGAACGAACGGAGTAACGACACCAAAAACTGAATTCACGACGAGAAAAAGTGAAACAAAAATCCAGCCCTCGCCGATCACAAAACGGGTTAACATCTAGTTTCGTACAATCCAGATCGTCCGATGTATCGAACCCACTTTATGACATCCTGATCGCTATAGTTCAATTTTGGCTCGAATACTTTCAGATAACGCACCTTCAGACCGGATGGAGCGAACGGTACCTGCAAATCAAATCCAAAATTCCAACTGTCCCAAAGCAACTAGAGTTCCAAATGAACTATAGTCGTAAGACAACTATAGTCTGCGGAGAACTACAATCTAAAATTAACTACAAATATCTTACTTCAAAATTCATCGAAATCGGCGGTCTATTCCATTTTTTCTTATCGCTCGTCGGCAATAAATCGATTTCGGCTGAAATCTGAGATTCTTTCATGCCGGCCATTCGTTTAATTCTAAAAAAAGCGAAATTCATGCGCTAGCCATTGTAGTATGAATGTAAATCTTACTTCCAAACTATTGCATTTTCGCTAGCCTTATACTTGGCTTTTCCTTTCATGCAAATTAATTGAACACCGGCCGTATTCAGCGGAGTTGGAATTCGAATCTAAAAAAATATAAGCATATCTCAAAAAATGAAACAAAAAAATTGGCTGGCTAAAAGCCTGAACGAGCAAAATCAAACACTGGCGAAATGCCTGAACGAGCAAAACAATACCTCGATTTTCTGAGCCAAAAGCGACGGTTTGAAGTTCGATTTGACAACCACTTTGACTTCCATTTTCGTTCGACCGACTTCGCGAACTAACGGAATCACGCGAAACGGAAGTTGAATATCCTTTGTGCTTCGATATCTGTAAAACAGTCATATTCAGATTCGAGATTCTCAAGCAGCCAACAAGAATTGGTGCTAGTTTAGTTTCGATATACAGTCAAATAACTATAGTCAATGGACAACTATAGCTACTAGACAATTTAGTAATTGTGCAATATAGTCACTGGATAACTATAGTCATTGGACTACTGTACCTCATTAGTTCGTATTCGCCATCGGGCGGGATGAAACTTATTGCGTGCTCGGTTTCGAATTTGCTCAATTTGACACACTGGTGAAATTGGCAATCGTCAATTGCCACTGCTTGACGATTACTATAAACAAAAAATCTGCGCTGTCCAACCATCTAAATGAGCCGACTCGCTTATTGATTTGCTTACGTCCTCGCTGGATCGTCGGCCGTCGCTTTCGCTCGACTATCCATTGTTAATTTATCGTTGATGCCGAATTTGCATTCGGGCATTCCGCTCAAGTAACTTTTCATTATTACTTTGCCGGCCACGTGAGCGCTCAAAACTTGACCTGAGAAACCAATTTCTTGTACTGCCTAGCGGCATTCCGAGCAAATATCGCAAACTTACCCTGTTGAGACATTAATAAATTAACGTATTCGATTACGTCTAAGAATAATTCGTTTCGACGATATTTTATGCCTTCCCGTCGCCAACCAATTTGACCAGTGACCTGAGACGTTATTTGTGATTGTTCTTCCTTAGTCTAAAACAAAATAAATGCGCTGTCTAACGAATATAGTTTAATAAATGAAAAACTAATTTTCAAGCATGCAACACGATCAATCACGAATAAAGAAACTTACAACTGTCTTTAAAGTGATGCGAAATAAAAAGTCCATATGAAAAAATAAAATCAATATGTAGATATAAATTAAAAATCGAAATTTACCGCGGTTCGAACTCCTTGCTGAGTGATCATCGATTTTAAAACACCGGCATCAGTATTTTGAGGATAGCCGAAATCCAAAACTTCTAAAACAATTAAGTAAAACAAATTTCAATGAGGTAAACAAAATTAAGCCAAAAGGACACGTTTCAGCTACCGAAAACAAAAAATTAGTGCTCAAATACGCTAAGAAGGTCTCAAAGCTTATGAAACAATTCGAAAACAAATTTCAAGTCTGCAAACGACAGTTAGATCTCAGTACATGATTCAGTTCTCGAATAACAAAATATCAGTGCTCCAAAGCGTTTATTAGATAGAAAAGGCAAAAATAGCTTGTTTTACCGTCTAATAATTCGTAAATGAGAACGAAATTGTTTTTGACGTTTTCCTCGTGCAATTTACCAAAATACGATTGCATTGTATCGGCGAATTTGTTTAAAAATTCGAATACCATGGCGGCGTTTACGTTTTGTTTCGTTACAGCACATAGCCAAATATTCGCTCGTTTTATGTGGAAAAACGACGTCCGAGCGATATTTGTCACCGGCGATCGAACTTGTTGTCGAGCGTGAATGACGCTAACTCGAAAAGCGTCTACGGCATTTCTCCTAAAACAATTTTGCTCGATTTTAACGAAAAGCTAACACAAATTTTGTTTCTTAAATCGAAAATCTTACCCGATATCGTCGCGATATATTCTCGAAATTAAAACTTCGCCTTTATGGTTGTAAATAAACAACCCGCCGATCATTTTTAACAAAATTTACAACTTACAGCTTCGAAAAGCTAAAAATCGGTGTTAGCCAACGCGTTAACAAGCAAAAAAGGGGCGAAATTCGATCCGCAACAGCGATTCACTGAAAAGTTACAGTAAATCGAATGAAAAACGAGAAAACAAGGCCGTCTGAGTTGATTTATAGATTGAACGCATTATTTGTTTTCAAATTCATTTTCCTAGCAAAATAACAACAACAGACTTCAACATTAGCAATAGCCATAGTAATAGCCGAAACCACAGCAATTTTATACTGTAGCCACATGATGCTAGTACCGTAGCATTACTGCAGCCATAACCGGGCATTGCTATAGCCACTGCCATATACTTTATAATATATTCAAGCAATTGCTATAACTATAGACTAGCCATAAAATTTGAACAATCTGCTGAGTTACTTCACATTTTGCAAATCTGGCTAGAAAATTTCAATGTCAAACACTTTTTGGGTATTTTTGGATGCAAAGATTCGTTTTGAATGTGGATTTGAATTTAACTACTTTTCTTCAGAAAATTGACGATTGCGTGCCGCAGAATTTTGTTTTGTCGCGTTTTTTCGATTGTTTCGACTTTTATTAAAGCGAAATTCTAAAGATATAAAAATTCTAAACAATGGCCGCGTATCAAGCGAAAGAAAAACAAATTCTCGAAGAGCCGACGCAGGTTCACAAAATTCGTATCACGTTGACCGGGCGCAACGTCAAATCGTTGGAAAAAGTTTGCCGAGAATTAATTAAAGGCGCGAAAGAAAAAGAACTTATGGTCAAAGGGCCCGTAAGAATGCCGACGAAAGTAACTTTTACTGAAAAATGTCGAAATTTAGTGAAATCTCGCGCAAAAATTTCTTGAAATTGGTTTTACACGTTTTTCGACGTTCTTTAACTTTTTTCTCATTTTTTTAAGTTTTTGCGCATCACATGCCGAAAAACACCCTGCGGCGAGGGTAGTAAAACGTGGGATCGATTCCAAATGCGTATCCATAAACGCATTATCAATTTGCATAGCCCGTCGGAAATTTTGAAACAAATAACGTCGATTTCGATCGAACCCGGCGTCGACGTCGAAGTACGAATCGCCGACGAACAGTGATTTATGTGAAAGAAAGAGCGAGAAACTTGTTTCGTTTTTTGTTTTTTGAATGATGTTTAAAGCAAAAAATGCTGTTTAACAAAGTTTGGTTAAATGTGGAAAATTAAAAAAGTTTGATTGGATTGAAATTGTTCTACAAGTTTTAAATTTGTTAAATCGCTGTTAGAATTTCACTTGTAGGCAAGTCAATGAAATCGTTTTGCTTCATTTGTAGTTTAAGGGTGGGTGGAAAAAATAATTTTTGATTTGCAGGATCGCTAAAAATTTAGCATCAAAGAAAACCAGTTTTTCGGTGCCCACTTTACACTGCATTAATTTAATGGCTGGCTGACTTCACTTGCGGTTGTCTTTTTTTGTATTATTCTATTTTTGCGATATTTACTAACAAATGGATCTTACATTTGCGATTTTAATTGCTCTTGCGTCCATTGTTGTACTTTTATTGGCTATTATCACTTGCGTACTTTGTTGTTATTGTTGTAAAAGCGAAAACGAAATGCTAGTACGACAAATGCAACTGCGCCGCAATGCGGCTTGGATTCTGAATCGCTAAAAAGCGTCGAAGTATTTGATCTTCTGTCGAGAAATGACAAGAAGATACTAAAGACGTCAACATTGAATAATCTGAAATCGAAATCACCAAAGTTCATTGAGCCGAACTCGAGTGAAGATAAATTGCGAACAAAACCATCCAGTTTAAAAATAAAGGCTGATATTAAATCTCCAAGCCCGGAAAGAGTATTAATTTTATTAAAACCGAATAAAATAGAATCAAAACAAGCCAATAAAGCAGTTAGATTGAAAATGGAATCGACAACCACGACAGCCACGACATCAACATCGCTAGAAGATCCTACTTCAATGAAAGCGAATGCAATTTCGGCGAATGAAAGCATTTACGTATCGATCGCAACGAACTCAGGAATTGAATTCAATCCGCCGAAAGAAAAGCCGAAATTATCGCAGAAATCACGTTCAAAAGGTAAATCGGAAAAAAGCAAATCGGTAAATAAAGCTAAAGCCACTTCAAATGCAGCGCCCACCGAACAAGTTCCTGCGGAAAAGAAAGCATGTGAAGCCCTTAGAATTGTTAAATAATGATTCCTGTCTTTTAATGACGTAACGGTGTTATTTTTGTTTTCGATTGCTGTTTTTTGACTTGTAGTATCCTACACTCTGTGCCTACTATGTCAAATTCAAAGTAAAATCAAAAAATTTTCCACTTGCGATGAAAGTATTTACATACAATCAGCACGATATCTAAAATATCCAAACATCCAAAATCAATTCTACAATTAAATGCTGCGTATGGTTTTGCAAGATAAATAAAAAACACATCAAACCTTGAAACTCATCATTATTCCATTGAAATCTGAATATAATTCAGCAAAAGTGTGTGTCGATTTAACCTGTGATTTCACAATGTATTTTTACTAAATTAATTCCGTACAGCCAGTGAAATTTTGAACTGAAAATGAAGAAAAAAGTATTGTTAATGGGCAAAAGCGGCTCGGGAAAAACGAGCATGCGTTCGATTATATTCGCAAATTACATTGCGCGAGACACTCGCCGTTTAGGACCAACAAGTAAAAAAAGCGAAATTCGTCCTTAAAATTATTTTGCATGAAGACAACAATTACCTAACTTAGTGAATTTATCCGTTTTACAACTATTTGCTGGAAAGCCGCTTGGCGAACGCCAATTTTTTGCTTTTTTCAGTGGAAGTCGAACACGCTCACGTTCGATTTTTGGGCAATCTGGCGTTAAATATTTGGGATTGCGGCGGTCAGGAACTATTCATGGAGAATTATTTCACTTCGCAACGCGATCAAATATTTCGCAACGTCGAAGTGTTGATTTACGTTTTCGACGTAGAAAGTCGAGAAGTCGAAAAAGATTATCAATATTATCAATCGTGCTTGGAAGCTTTGCTGCAAAATTCACCCGAGGCCAAAGTCTTTTGCCTTATTCACAAAATGGATTTAGTCCACGAGGATCATCGAGATCAAATATTCAAAGGGCGTGAGGAGGATTTGAAGAAATTCTCCAAACCGTTGGAATGCACGTGTTTTCGAACGTCGATCTGGGACGAAACGTTGTACAAAGTGATTTTCGTTTTCTGTTTCACTTTTCGACACGCTTGAGCGTTTGGCGCGCAGCTTTTTTTACTTGTTTTAGGCGTGGTCAAGCATCGTCTACAAACTCATTCCGAACGTCCAGCAATTGGAGAAAAGTTTAGAACAATTCGCCAACGTCATCGACGCCGACGAAGTTTTGCTTTTCGAGAAAGCGACGTTCCTCGTGATTTCCCATTGTCAACTGAAACCTCACAAGGACGTGCATCGTTTCGAGAAAGTCAGCAATATAATCAAACAATTCAAATTAAGTTGCAGGTAATTGCAACGTATCGGGTTCCGCCGTTCACTGATATAGGCAATAAAGTGGAATCATAAATGAATTCCGTTTGTCTTGATTAATTTTAACTAAAATCAGACTGAACTATGATCTGATTTTCAAACCGAGGGCTGTAATCCGATTTACCACTTTTTGATTTCAGTAAATTGGGAACGCATTTTCAAAGCACCGAAGTTCGCAATTCTCAATTCGCCGCGTTCATCGACGCGTTCACTGCCAACACTTATGTGATGGTTGTTTTATCCGATCCGACGATTTGTAAGACCGATTTTCCACGATTTTTGCTCGATAAGTTGTCGAAAATCGAATCACTCGAATTTCTTTTCTTGTAGCATCAGCCGCCACGTTGATGAACATTCGAAACGCCAAAAAGTTTTTCGAAAAATTGGAAGTTCGACAGTGAAATTTTTTATTTTTTTGTGATTATCGCTTTTATTCTTGCTCAATAAATATTTTACTATTATCGAATGTGTGTGATTCAAGATTAAAAATCGATCGAAATCGATTCTATTATTGTCTTCAAAGTTTACTTATCGGGCTTTCTTGAAACAAGTATTTTTTCGCTCCAGCAACTATGAGGCCTTTGACGGACGAAGAAACTGAACAAGTTTTCAAAAAACTTGCAAAATTGTAAGACAGTTGAAGAAAACCGCCGATTCATTGCTTTTCAAACAAAAAACAAGTACTTTTGGTTTTAGCATAGGCGACAATGTAAAACAGCTGATTGATCGCTCGGACGGCGTCTACTGCTTCCGATATCATTTGGACAGGGTTTTTTATTCCAAGTAAGGATATATCAGATTTCGTCTTCAAAGATTATGTCCAGCGCACAAATTATGTTTCTAATCAAACCTACAGCGAAGATCTAATGAAACGAGCAGCATCGATAAGTCGAGACAATTTGATTTGTTTCGGCACGTGTTTGGGCAAATTTACGAAAACGAAAAAATTTCGATTGAACATCACAGCGTTGGATTATATCGCGCCGTACGCCAAAGTAAGTCGTCGTCAAAGGAAAAAAGTTAGAATGAAGTTTTTGGCAGAGAATATACATTTTGGGGGCATCTTTTTGTTTTTCAGTATAAAGTATGGGTCAAACCGAATGCGGAACAGCAATTTTTGTACGGCCATCACGTTTTGAAATCTGGATTAGGTCGAATAACGGATAACACGCCGACGAACGTCGGTGTCGTTGTATACAGCATGAACGATATTCCTTTGGTTAGTGCAGCGAAATGTGCAACTATAGGCAACTGTAGTCAGTGATAAGTCAGCAACTACAGTTAGGATAAATCAGAAATTTGAATCCGGGATAAATCAGCAACTATAAATGATAGATAAGTCAGCAACTATAGCTAGTGATAAGTCAGCGTCAGCAACTATAATCACGGATAGATCAGCAACTATTGTCAGGGATAAGTCTGCAACTATAAATCGTATCGGCAAGTATAGTAATGGACAAATCAGCAACTATTAGTCAGCGTTGAATCGGCGCTTGTAGACACTTTATCGCTGCAGGGTTTTGGCGTATCAGCCAAATCGACGACCGATTGCCGACGAGCCGATCCTACAACTATCGTCGTACTAAATCAAGCCGATATCGGCGAATACATTCGAAACGAAAGTGAATTAACGTAAAAACAAATCGTTTTATAAAATCATTTGATCGTGTTTTATTTGATTTTTTTGCCCTTCAACAAGTTAATAAATGAACAAAAATAATTGCGATCCGTGATGGATTCGCCGCTTAACACAGGCGAAATGATTCAATAATGAAAAACTTAAGATGATCCATAATAATAATTTAAGGCGTAAATAACGACGAAAATTGGTGGCGACGCAACCAATTAAATGAAAAACAAATGACGTGTCAGCTCTAGCAGTGAACCGCGCAGAAATTTGATACTATCGGCGCTTTAAGCGCAAACTGTGGGTCGGGGCGACTTCTTGTAATGTTTACAAAGATTGCCAACGAAATCGCCGAACGCTTCGCGACTTCGTTTACCATTGATCACGATCCACGGCACGAAATTCAACTGAGGCTTCAATTGTCTAGTTAAATTGCCCATGTCATGATGCAACTGTCGGCCTTCTTTGCCGTTGGCGCAAGTCTCGATATCACTCAATATTAACTTGGATCGTTCGCAGCATCTACGCAACGCCGTCGCCTGTTCGCCTTGAAGGCATTTCAAATACGGGAGATAATGTTCTGTAACGAAATTCATACGTTTCATGCCGCAGACCATCATTTGGTTCACGAGACATTCTGTGTTGCCGTGTTGGCATCTAATTGCGTAATCGTCAGCGCCTTCTGGTGTTTCTTTGGCTTTTCCGTAAGGAACGACCTTAATTCAGCAAAAAAACCTTCAAATCGTGTTATTTTTGCGTTCCACGACCTCTGAAGGTCGTAGAACGCGTTTTAGGCACTATTCGCGCGTAAGGGCACGAAATGTCGCTCGTCGAGCAAAAATCGTGCGCTGTCTAATCGACTTACCTGCAAATCGACGAAACTCTTGATTTTCGGCCACGCCGGCATTAATTGAGTTTCGAAGAAGCTCGTCGTATCGCTGCACTGACTTTCCATGTAAATCTCGCATTTTAATAAATCGTCGTCGTTGTCTTTTGGCCCTAATTTGTCGGCGGCTTTTTCCCCCGACGACGGCAATTTCGACAACGATTGCGTCGCCGGCGAACGAATAAACGTCAAATAAATGAACAACGTGCATACGGCGAATGAAATTAAAAAAACCAGTTTATAATAACGCCTCATTACGACGCAATTCTTTTTCATTCCGATTTTTCCGACTAAATTTGTTTGTTGATCAACGACGTCGCTGTCGTCGACCGCCGACGACGTCGAATGTTTTTGCGCAACGTAAACGTCGTTCGTATCGTCGTACTTCAGGCGCATTTCGCGGAACGCGTGCCGCCAGCGCTCGAAAACCCGGTTAAAATTTGTTTCTTTTCGAGCGAGTCGTTAAAATTGCTTGAAAGCTTTGTTTTCAACACCACTTTTGCGCTCGAACTGGTGAGAAGCTAGTTAAAACACGATGAATATGGAAATTTTCAAATTGAAAGCGCTTTTCTTATGATAAAAGCAAAACAAATTACATTACACGACCTACGGCCGGGCCTTTAGTCGAACGAAAGTGAAAGATTCAATAAGACTTTCTTCAGTTTGTCGACAGATGGCTGGCGGATACTTATTGACAGACGCGCACGTTTTTATTCCATAAGAAAAAATATAGATAGTGCGCTGAAGAACGGGTAACGTCGCAAATAACATTAGAAATAGAGCATGAAATAGTTTTGTTTTAGAACTATCGAACCGAGTCTTATAGTTTTATTTAGACGACACTTTTCGAACGAATATCTATCACCAACCTTGAGCTCTTCGAGTATGATCCTGGAATGGCTAGCAACCGAACAATCATTAATATGCATTGCTTTGAGGTTTTTCCTGTTTGCCCAGAGATCAATAATGACACGAAAAGCAAAGTTACGTTTCACTGTCTAGTTTTCCAGCCAATTGGTTTACTTTATGACGTGTACCAGTCCTTAAATTTCAAAATACATGTCATCGCTGTATCTTGAAACTGCTGTGAAATATTGATTGCAACATTCATCTTTATTGGATTTCAAATTGCAAAGGCTTATATTGTTCCCTGAATGAAGTATGGATATAAAAATTATGTCCAGGATTTTAAGGAAAACATACCTATAAGGTTAATATAACTTTATGTGAGAAGGTATAAAAAATGTAGGATGTACATACAATTTCTTAACATAACGTGGGTATAAACTACTTACGCCCAAATATGTACAGTGTAGATGGATATATAAAAAATGAACGTTACAATTTTTGTGATATAAAAAACACAATTTTTGTTTCAAAGCAGTGTGAGGACAGAACTAAAAACAGTGACTCAATTTAGTTTTAATTGTGTTCGTATATTCCGTCAACTTTTGTCACATACAAATTATTATAACGATCAAATATTACGACACACCGAGACAAAATTGAGTGCACTTCTATTAAATCGAACGAATTTGACAGTTCAATCTTTTTCTTTTTTTATCTTTTTTTAGCGGGCTGGTGGCATAACACGCTTAGAATGTCATTGTCCGGTGGTAACACTGTATTGAAATTGAATTAGCATCAATGTTAATAATCCGAACTGATGCGTACAAAAAGTTTGCTTGAACAGTTGCGAAAAAGTGTTGTATTTCTCCAAACCGTTCGTCATTTCCACTCTTATAGCAGACAGTGTAGCTGTTTGACACCTTGCTCCTCCGCCAAGCAATCGAATGGTAGGTAAGTTGATTAAAGGATACACGGAAAGCACGTCTTAGAGGAGGTATTTGAGGATTTGAGGTTACCATTTCAAATCTTAAACAACAGCAAGATAAAAGTGTTCAGTAAACAAACTGAATTAATGTCACCTGCTTCTTCAAGATTTAATGTTCTTCCGAGAGCCACACAATCAGCTGAAAGCAGAGCCGAGTCAACATGTTTGATTGTCATTTTGTAATCCAAGAAGCATCGAGCAATAACGTTTATGGGTTTTTAACAGTTTTATTATATTTAATTGTAAAAAAAACATTCAAATAGTTAATTGAAACATATGGCCGTACATAAATGATATCATCCAAAATTTTCAAAACAGCAACCGACCGGCCCGCGCGGTTTACACTGTAAGTCTGCAATTCTTATAGTTTAAAACTTTGATGGACTTTAAACTAAATGATGTCATCATTGCTGAACCCCCACCCCATGTCATCGTCACTTCACCCCCCCCCCCCCTCCACTCATTTATGTACGGCCCCGTTACACCAATAGTTCATTTTATCAAATATTGCATCACACATCCAAGCTAAAAATATCAACAACTTTTCATTCAATTTTGTTTGCAATTTATTTGTAGGTACAGCTGTAAGTTCGCTAAACGGTGTATTGCATGTACAGCATATTATATCGTGAAAATTCGTTCCACAACAGTTTACAAAAACATCGCAAAGTCAGCGTCCATATAAAGTTTATGATTTGTCAGATTTCAATTCATTTATGATGTACTTGTATTCAACTGTCGAGTCTTTGATTTCAATCTGTTCAACGATTTCAACATTGCAATTGCAAGTCGCATTATCACATCGCTGATTGCTTGATTTTTTGAAGTTGAAAGATTTCTTGGAAATGTGCTAAATGCACATGACGTAAAAAATTGCAGAATGTATTACAAGTTGCAACAGTTTCTCTACTGGCCAAGTCCTTTCTCGCTGCAAACGAACATTAGATATTTCTTGCCAAATCACCTCGGAAATTTCTTTTTCCTTTTTGCTGTTCTTCAAAATACCAGTAAATAAGAAGATCTTGCCTCTCTATATACAAAAAATTGAGTAAAATTCAACACCAGCGACCTTACTCAACTTGCCATTGCAAAGTCACTTACTGGTATAACGACTGGTTTCAGCATCGAATCATCATCGATAGCAATCACTGACCAGTTTGCGCCTTCGATTTGTTTAACACAACGATGCTGGGCAAATAAGGCTTCCATGACTCGATTTAGCTTGACAGCGCGGAAATCATCTTTCGGCAAGATCTTCGTTTTGTATTTTTTCATATACTGAGAAATGGATCATCAATAGTGATAAAACAAAAAAAATTATTCGTTTTTACTTCGGTGGAAATCAGGTTAAGTTGGATGTAAATGTAGTAATAGTAAGCGTGTGATGCAGAAGTATTGACTGCTGCTACGCAATAAAGCGCAAGAATAACAGGCACAGCAACGAAGGCTATAATTCCAAAGTAAATAAATGCCAGGGCAACAGAAATCGCTGCCATGACTACAGCAAACACAACTGGCAAAAACAAGAAACCGATGGCTGTTAATGCAATTGATGCTGAAAGATAAACGATTATTGAAAATATCTGATTCACTTGTACTTGCAAGAGTTCGCACCGATTACTCCTGCAACGATCCTTGACAGCGATAAAGGGGATGTGTCATCAGGCTTCTTGTTAAATCGCCATCTGTAGACTTGCAAGCAATATAAATACGAACACTGGCTGAAATTTCGAGAGAGGTTAAAATTTACTTCGTTTGAACGTTTTCAGCATCGGAACTTCGATTTTTGAAGGCCACCTTCTCTTTCCGTCGATTTTCATCAAAGCGATATACTGGAATCGTGGTAGAAAATCGACTGGAACTTCCACTATTCGAGTAATGGCCCGCCAAACAAGAAAATTGCTTGGATAAACAAGCTAATCGACGACAAAATGGTTGCATTTTGATTTTAATAAATCAAACATAACAAGCACAAAATTCCCCTCAGATTTAACGAAATTGCAAAGTACTGTATTCGTCAGTATAGCCTCAAAAAGAATTCTTGCAAATTTTTCGATTTCACGAAGTGTTTGTCGAAGTGTTTCACGAAGATGAGCAAGTGGCAACATTAGAAGCAGCCGACTATTATTAACTAACTTAGACACAGCAAGTGACGGGCCCATACCTACTTTTATAATAAGTTTGGGCCGTGTCAAGTCAATTTCATACTTGACAAATCAGTTAAAAAAGTGTTCTTTATTGAGATATCTCATCAATTTTATGCTTTCAGAGGTAAAGCAAGCGGCTGAAATGTAAAATAAAAATGTTCTATATACATAGGAAAGAGAAAAAAGCGCAGGGACCATATACAAATTACACCATGCAAGGGGTAGGAGGGTTGTGAGAAACTGACCTTGACATGAGGTAGGGGAGGAGGGGGTTAAGAAAAGTGACATAATTTAGTGTAAAGTGTTGATGTAACGGGTGAAAATGCTGATGCGTGAAGTGTAAAGTAGTGTTTTGGTTAAGTGCAGTTCACAGCATGGAAGGTTACATTATAAAACTTTAAAATTTTTCAAGAAAAAATTGGAAAGTTTGATCACTACGACAGCTGTTCAATACAAATCATAAAAATCTTTCAACAAAGCGACGTCAGTTAACCTTATGTAAAATACGATGTTGGTAGATTTATCCATGTGACGCTTGAAGAAGATGATTGCAGCTGCATGAAAAGAAATTGTTGGAATTTCGACGGTTGGTCAGCGTGGAGCGCGTGTTCAACTACTTGCGGTGGTGGAATTAGCAAACGAAGTTCAACAAATTGCGGCAATGTTACACTTCACAAATCGTGCAATGTTCAACCATGTTCATCCATTCAACCAACCAATTGCAATCAACTTCAAGACCGAAATCCGATTCAATTCAGCAAACGAATTTTAAGAGAAAAATGAACATTTCCTGAAAAGCAATATAAAAAGAGAGAGATCTTGATAGGAGCGGCACATGCAATGGCTATTGGGCAATGGATTCGACGGCAAAAATCAATAACCCTGCCTGAAATCAAACGCCGATTAAATGGAAAATATTCACTGAATGTATCAACTGAGACTATCCGTCGTCATTTGATTAAGTTCAACTATAAATCAGTCCTTCCAAAGACTATTAGTTATCTGACCCAAAAGCATTAAGATGACCACATTCAATGGGCAAAAAAGTATCAGAAAACGTGCTGGACAAAGGTAATTTTTTCAGACGAAACATCATTTCAATTGTACCGAAATACTATTAAAGTATGGAGCAAACATCCTGCGGAAGAATCAAAAATGCGCGCTAAAATTCGAAATAGAATTTTTGTGTGGGGTGGCTTCTCCTCTAAAGATAAAACAACGGTCTGTACTTTTCGGGAAAATATGAATGCCGAAAAATATGTTGAGATATTAGAAAATCATCTCATTCCAAGCATTTCAAGCTTATTTAAGGGTCATTGGTTCTTCCAACAAGACAATGACCCTAAGCACAAACCCAAACGCGCTACAGAATTTTTCAAGTCAAAATCGATTACTGTAATGCCTTGGCCGAGCTCTTCCCCTGATCCGAACCCCATTGAAAACATATGGGGATATTTAGGAAGAAACATAGGACGCCGAAATCCGAAAAATCTTGAAGAATTAGAAAGGTACATTCATGAAGAGTGGGACAAAATACCAATTTCTGTATTAAAGAAATTGGTG
>JAQGBA010001113.1:0-18558 GCA_034698125.1 Prionchulus punctatus | reverse complement strand
ACCTGCGAATCCAGGAAGTGCTGCAGGCGTTGAAGTCGGCGAAGACCGAACAGGAAACGCAGAACATCATTAAAAGTGTTCACAAAGATCCGCAGCTGATGCAGGCGTTCATACAAATTCGCAATTCTACTCATCCGCAACCGTCGGCCGGCGGCGGCAATCAGCAACAAACGATGTGGAACAACATGGGTGGATGGCAAGGCGGACAGCCGTCCAACGTCGGAGAAATAGACTTATTGGAAATAATTGAAACTATGTCTTCATTCGTCATTAATAATTGCTGATGTAATCAAATACGGATTGATAAATATAAAAATGCTACTGTAATAGTTTGCCACCAGCAAGTGGGACTGGCCTAGTGAAATCATGCATTCATTATTCATTAATTAGTCACCCCCCGCTTACGAGCGGCCCTCGCATACAAGCCGTCTGTATTATTTAACACAATTTGTAATCTGCACAGGAAGATATTAGTCGGATCCGACGATCCGCTAGAGCTTCAGAAATTACAGTTCCAAGCAGGAGCTGTTCCACTTTACCTGCAAAGTCTTTTCGTGCCATCAGCCTCGAAAAGGACGAGACAACTTTTCGCTAAAAGCTACAATTATTCCACTGGTGCACGACGTTTTCCAGCTGTTATTCTTAAGCTACGGAGCTATCTATCCGGCTCCGCTGGGGGGTGCTTCAATTATAGAAACGCTGTGATAAAAAAAATTGCTGAGATACGAGCAAGGCGGGAATACTTGGCAGAAAAATACTCGGACTTTAATTACTCATTAGGCTCGCGCATACTCCGTCTCCCCTCCTCCGCTAGTACTTCAACAGATTGATTATTGCTTTTATCTTAAATAAAAATCAAAGATTTTAATGATGCATTTTACATATTCATATTGTTTTTCATTTTGTATTTTTATGGTATTTTAACTGTATTGTTTTTAAGCGTATGACGCGTAATTGCATTTGTGCAAAGCTTTTTGCATTTTAAAATAAAATTTATCAATCAATCATCAACACAAATATTGAGTTATAAATTTGACTTTTCTATAAGTTTTTCTATAAATTCAGTTTTTCATACTCAGACAACTCATCGGACTGGGGGTCAATGCACACATTGAAATCTTGACTAAAGTCCATTGACAATTGCAAACTCAAAGAGATTAACACTAGTAATGATGTGCAACTACTGCGGGCAACGCTTGCACATCATTCTTACTGTAATCTTTTTGAGTTTGCAATAGTGAATGGACATTAGACTGAACAGGAAACGAAGAGCTAAACCAGCCGTCTGCAACTTCCGCCCACATTTAACTGTTTTATCGGCCGTCTCAAGAGAGTGATGCCTGCTAATCAAACGCCATTATATCCAGTAATTGTTTTGCAATTTGCAACCACATTAACTTAACCTCAGTTCAATGTTTTTGAAAAAATGAAATGACTTCAATAATTTTGCATTTTTCATTTATGATCAGTCTTATACATGACAATATTTAAATTTTGCGTCCAGTCGTTAGTTTCACTTTACTCAATAGTTTATTGCTGTTCTTTTGTTTTAGTGCGCGTTAGGTAACTAGCGATACTCAATTTTTGTTTGTCCGAACGATTATAAGAAAGAATAAAAACAATGTTGTTCCGCGGACACGATAAAGAAGCCGAAACGAATCGACGAGCGTCGGAACAAATTCGCAACGACGTTTTCTGGTGCTTCTTTACGGTGGTCGTTATCGAATTCGGTAAAAAATGCGGCTTATTTTTTGGTTTCTTTTGCTTGTTTAGTTGACAATTTTGGTTTCTTTTGTTTTTCGTTTTTCTTTCTGCTTGTGTCGTTTTTTTGCATGTTTAGTTGAGTTTTTGTTTTCTTTTGCTGAATTTTTCTTTTTCTACTTGTTAACAGTTCAGCCACTCGACCATTGTTTGTCGCTGAAGCACCTGACCGACGTGTGTTTTTTTGTTTTAGGAGTTCGAGTTGCGAAGAAGATTGGCTTCAACGTTTTAGTTTAATAAAAGTGGAAAATTTATCGAAATTAGATAGATTAAAGAATTTTTGTTTTTTCGACGATAAGTTTTCCTGTTTACCTTAAATGCGAATCCTTTTCCAACGTAACGACAAAAATGCTAAAATGAAAGCAAAGCAACGACTAAACGAAAATTAAATGCGCGCAAATTGACTCGAATTTACAACGGAAAAGGCATTGAAAGCGCAACTTTGAAAAAATGACGCATAACACAAGAAAAAACGGTTAAAATAGCTCATTTTTCATTCAAGCCTTTCCGTCGCGTCTCGCCAAACGCTTCAGCCGAATTCGTTGAGCCAACGACGGTATAGCCTCGTCGCCCGGTTTGGCCGACGACGAGGATACGCCGCTCGTACTCGGCTTAAGATCGTCCAAATCGACTGTAGTGGGCGCAAGCGAGAGAAAGTCATTTAGAACAGCCTTAAAGAATTAAAGTAAACTAAAAAAGTAGCGCCTAACAATAAAAACAGGCAATAGATCGTTTTAACTGTCAATAATGACAATAGTTACAGTAGAATGCAGACAATGAACTTTATACAGATACACATTTTTTGCATTTCTTACAACTATAGTGGCTTAATTATGGACTATAGTTCGAACAGTCGTACCAATTGAGCAACTTTTGGCAAAGTTACAACGGCAATGTCGGCTAAATTTATTTTCTGACTCGCCGCCAACTGCTGACATCCAGTTGGATATAAAGGATTGATACCTTTCGTCGGATTTAACGGATCGGGAAATTTTTCCTTCATCTTCATTTGGACAAGCTGAATGCGTTCACCGAGACGTTTGTAATACTGTGTCTGAATTTAAAGAAGCACGCAAATCGTAAGCACTGAAAAGCGCCAAATAGAGCCGTTTTTCGATTACTTCATCGTTCGATCCGTCGAAAATAACTTTTTCAATATCTTTGAGCAACTTAATCGTCGTTTTGTATCGAATATCGTCCGCTCCTTCGATGGTCGGCACGATTAACCGGCAAATTTTCGTCGCTAGCTCGTCTCTTTCGGGCGCTAAGACGATTTGCCACGGTTTGGTCGAAACGGTCGGTTCGGCGACGATTCGCAAGTCAGCGTCCGATCCTAGCAAGCAAAAATACGAAAGCCTGAACATCGTTTTCATCGGTTGTTAAAAAATGCATACTTTCGAGTAGTTGTTTAACCGGTGAACATAAAGTGCAATCGGTACGCGAACACTGGATCCAATGAGAAACAATTTCTCTAGTTGTAAAACAGTAAGGCACTAAAAAACTGACCGGTCATGAGACTATAGTTGATTGAATTCCAATTACAGTTAAAAAGAAAGTACAGTTAAGATGCAGCTATACTTCAGAAGAAACTGTAGTTCATAGTTAATTCAACTGTAAATGGGACGATAGTTCATGGCACGACTACGTTTCCGGTGTAACTATAGTTCATAAGCGACGATAGTTCATACGAATATATGTTTAAAAAAAGTGATAAAGTTAAAGAAAAAAACAAAAAATTCAACTCGCCGGAGCATCTTTCGTGAGGTCCTTTGCACGTAACCATGTGGTGAAAAAGCGTTTTCATGAACTTGCACGGAGGAAACTCGCAATAAACGTTGACTTGTTGAATTTGCTGGTTTTTGCGCGCGGGCGAAAAACGGCCGCACGGACGAACGTGAAGAGCCATGAAGAGCTGATGCCGAAATCCGCGCAACGCGTGCGGATTTTTAATTAATTCCAGAACATTATTTTTCGAAACACGTCGCGTTGCCGAGCCGGCGACGTCGTTGGACATGGCTAAAAAGTTGTTTTGTTCTTTTTTTAGTTGAAAAAGCAAAAATCAACGCAATAATGCAAATAAAAGAAGACTTTGCTAACAAAAACAGGCAAAAATCGAGCAAATTTCGAAAATTAAGTGTCTTCGCGCGTTATTTTTTTCGTTGCGAGTAGACATAATCGAACCTGCGCATTATATTAACCGATACAAATATAAATCATTTACATAGAAAGTCATTAGCAGACAATTGCAAAAATGAAATGCATCTGAAACCAATCTTTTGTAATTTTGAATTGCTGACTTGTTAGATAGTGAGAATTTTTTGTTTGTGCAAGTGATTTCAGGTGATAAAATAATAATTACCCAAGTGTTGCTCAGCGCTTGGCGATGCAAGATAGTTTTCTCAGACAAAACGTTTTTTCAATGGTTTTTATATCTTGCTTGGCTTGTAAGTTTTCTGGCGCTTCGGTGATTTGAGGCTGCAAATTGATTTCATTGCAAGATTTTTCATTAACTCTTCCATAAATCTTGTTTGGCTGGCAAGTTTAGGGCGCTTAGATAGTTTGTGACGCTAGGCAAATATTTCATTGAATATGAATCTGATTTCATAACGGTGTGCGCTATACTTTGCACACAAATTTTCTAGCTAGTAAGATTTTTCATAAAATTTGAAATGATTTTCAATAGATTTCAAATGATTTTTTGTCGGACGCCGACGACTTCGGCGATAAATTTTCAAACGCGTCAATTGAAAAATGTCCTCGGATGCCGTTCCTGTCTTACGAAACAATTGAGAGCAAGTCAGAAAATCGACGTCGTCGGGCAACGAAGTTTTGTTCAAATTCGAAAATCGTGGTCGAAAGCGGCCGTCGACGCGACACCGTCGTTTTGTCAACCGTATTTGCGGCTAATGCGAGCCGATAGACCGATTGGCAAGTGACTTATTTTGTTTGATTTTAATCTTTGCAATTAACAGTGATTTACAAACAAAAAATTGATCTCGCTTCGTGTATTGAAACTGAGGGTGACTGAAATTGATTCGAGAGAGAGACTATAGTTGTTGTTCGAATGCGGATGTTTATCTATAGTTGGTGTGCGAGAAACTACAGTTGCTGGGTTATTATATGTAAATATAGTTGATCAGGAACTGTAGTTGATCAGCGACTACAGTTCGTGAGCGACTGTAGCTTCTGAGTGACTATAGTTTTTTAATGACTATGGTTGACGTCACTGACAACTATTAACCATTGGTCCAGTCACTTAATTTTATGAAAATCCATATTTCCAGGCTTCTGGCTGCTTTATTGGCCCTGCACCTGGAGCATAGCTTTGTCGGCCGCCCCTGGCACTTTGCCAGACTTTTATCTTTTATCCTTATTCGGCGCCGGGGCTTTCTTAATGCGAGGATCGGGCTGCGTCATCAACGATCTCTGGGATAAAGATATCGACAAGAAAGTTCGTTTCGAAAACTGTTGATTCACGATTTTCCCCGATTCAGCTTATTTCAAACATATTTCAGGTAGCGAGAACGCAGGATCGGCCGCTGGCCAGCGGCGAATTGAGCACTTTTCAAGGATTAGCGCTTTTAAGCGGATTACTGTCCGCCTCGTTGACGATCTTACTGCAGTTGAATTGGTACAGGTATACAGTACGATTCTACAGTACGCTCTATTGAAACTGAGCATCGATTATAGACGTACAATTTTGTTTCAGTGTCTTTCTCGGGGCAGCGTCGTTGGTTCCAGTCGTGGCTTACCCATTATTCAAGCGAATCACTTATTGGCCTCAGTTGGTCCTCGGTAGGTTACAATTTTGCTCATATGTATCCAAATCGGGGTCAAAAGTACGTTTGATTCGCAGGTTTGACGATAAACTGGGGAGCGTTATTGGGATGGTCGGCCGCCCTCGGGCACGTACCCTGGTCCGCGGCGATACCCTTGTACGCCGCCTGTTTAAGTTGGACGATGATCTACGATACGATCTACGCTCACCAAGTACAGTACTGTACAGTATCCCCGAGTTGCTGATCAGGTTACCATCCGTCCTCCGCAGGATAAATTGGACGATTCAATCATCGGCATCGGATCGACGGCGTTGAAATTTGGTGCCAAAACGAAACCGTGGCTATCACTGTTCGGATCAGCTATGATTCTCAATTTGGCTTGTTGCGGATATATTTGCGACCAAACGTGGCCGTATTTCGCCGGTTTGTTGGTCACAGCCGGTCACATAACATGGAATGTAAAAGCAACTATAGTTGCATGTCGACTACGGTCACCACTTAACTATAGTGGTAGACTATAGTCACTTAACGTATAGCAGTCGTCTCTCAACTATAGTCAATTGATAACTGTAGCTAACTGACAACTATAGTCGACTGTCAACTATAATAGTCTCATGAAAACTATAGTTTCTTAACTCAACTATAGTTCTATTTCATATTCAGATTTCGTCTGTGAACATCAACGATCCGAACGATTGTTGGAAGAAATTCAGTTCGAATAAATACTTAGGTTTTATTATGTTTATATCGATTCTTATATCAAACTATATTAAAAAATAACTTTTGTCCCCGTACGAGACAAAATCGAACCGAATTGCTGTCTCGAAAACGTCATCATCGCGTTAAAAAACGAAACACAACTCGAACCATCGGCGAAGTTATGGCTACCTACAGTAAATCCACAGCAAAGACAAACGAAATCAGTTTAAAAAAAATAAAAACAGAATATAAAATTCTTCTTTTGTACGACGAAAAATCTTAGAATTCTTTCGGCGACTTATTCACACAACTGCATCACCAATAAATAGGCAAAAATCGTACGATACGGGCAAAAAAAATGTAACAAGCGAACAAAAAATGAAAATTATTGCGGACTCGGGTAAATATTTTTTACATTAACTGGGGGATAATTATTTTTACATTAATTTGACATTCTCACCGACGTTAATCACAAATAACAAAGTTCCGGTCTTACAACCACGTCGTACGGTCGACGCACGAAATCGAAACGAGAAAATAAGTGAAACGTAAAAAAACATAATATACAAAAATAAATAATTGTCAAAAAATAACAAAAATAAAATGAAAAATTGGTCTCGTTTCGCAAAATGCCTCGCAAAGTTCAGGCAAATAATAAACAAAAAACCGATCATAAGGCGCCCTTACGGAAAAAAAAATCGAAGAACTTCGTCGACGGAAGTTTTACGAAACGAAAAATAGATGGAAATGTCATCGGTCGACCGTGAAAATTCGCTCGCCGACGACTTTACACGTGTCGGATCGAATGCTCTTGCGAAATTGCGGCCAATTCTTTGAGAAATTCTTCCAAGACGACGGCGCAATAAACGACGTTTTTAGTTTTCATGGTTTCCAACGACGTTGACGACGTGGATTCGAGGTTCTCTGGAGTTCTTCTATGCTGGTGTTGAAATCTGAAAGATAGTCATTCATCAACTATAAACGTTCATCAACTATAGACGCTTGTCAACTATACACGCTCGTCAACTATAGACACTCATCAATTATAGTCAATATCAACTATAGTCGGACATTTATACTTGTAACTGCTTCTTGAACCGTTGCTACCCAACGATTCCGATCGGCGTTTATGCGCGTCTCGCGACCGACTCGACGACGATTGCAAATTGAAAAAATTCGAAATACTAGTTTTTTTATCGTTTTCTGGAAAAAAAAGAAAATGAAAATGCCATTTCTAAAACTTTCTAAAACGAAAAATCTGTAAACTTTTGTTCGACGCGTTTCCGTTTTGGTACATTATTGATTCGTCGGTGTCGTCGACGACTGTCTCGACGGCGGTCTGCGCTCGCAGGAAGGCGCCGCGCGATCGACGCCGTTCGTTTAAATATTTTTTGTCTCGTTGGAATAGAAATTTCTGCCCTCGCACCAAAAGCGATTCGAAATTTTCAACGCTGCACGCGTACGCGTCCACTTTATGCCGCAACGCCGACAATACCTACGAATCAAATTTTAGTTTTACCACTGATTCACAGGCTAAAATTATGATTCGCAGGCTTGATTTACCTGATGAAGGGATCGTATGCTCGGTTGAAAGACCAACGTGCTGTTGAGCAAAAACGACGCGATCAACGGCTGCGAATAGCAGGCCAACGAAGCGATGACGCCCGTTAAATGTAAATTCGTAAACAAAGAATTTTGCAGCATATTCTCCAGTTTGTGCAATAAAATGCTGAGAAACGGGCCTAAAATTGAAACGTAGTTAAAGATAATAATTCAAAATCAACTATTGTTCGAATGAAACTATAGTTCGCCGATTTTACCGATGTCGGGCGAAGAAAAACTACTTTTCGGCAACGACCGAAACGCTATCATGCTTTCGTCCAACTTGTCGCATTCGCCGACCTCCTGCTGATCAAAGCCGCTGTCCTTCGACGCGGCTAATTCCGAAATTCGTTTTCGCTCCTCTTCGTCGTCGTCGGACGCCGACGCCAATTTTTGCGTAACGTCGTAGACGCCCGAAATGTAACCCAACGTGTCGTCCAACGAGTTCTGTCCGATGCCGTGACCGACGCGCACGCGGCTCAAGATTTCCAAAAACGCCGACGCGTCTTGTATTCGAGACCAGCCGCGCAACACCCACGGCGCCGCGCCCGACGATTCCTCCTGCGAATCGGATAACGCCGCCAATATTGAATCTTCGTCGTACGATATTTTAAAATAATCCGCCGGCATCGACGTCGTCATTAAATCCTTATGATATCTGTAACAAAAAGGCGACGACGAACGTCGACGATCGAACGTCATGAAGAAAAACAAACAAAATAATCACTCGCCTCGGCGTCGACATGGTCGACGACGGGCCGCTATCGGGCGTCGAACCGGCGTCCTTGGAGTTTCGACGTAGAAATTCGTTTTCGACGTCCCCGCCGCCGCCGCCGCCGCCGCCGTCCAACGTTTGAACGTGTTCGTCGCCCAAGGCTAAATTGTTCAATTGCGATCGACCGCCGTTGGTCAGCAGCGACCCGTGGCGAGCGTTGTAATATCGATTCGTGCGCGATTTGCGAAACGAATTTTCTCGTTGAAACGACGCCGTTTCGTCGTCGTCGACGTCGTCGCAGCGGTCGTCGTCGTCGGCGGCGGCGCCTTCGGCATCGTCGACGTTCAACGAGGACGACGACGCGGCTTCGGCTATCGACGTCAATCCGTCCGGCGGCGAGCTCGGATTGAACATTGAAACGTGTTGGCCAACGCCGACGCCCGTGCCGCTACTGGCGCTCGAACTGAGCGACGTCGACGTCGACTCGGATTGACGGAGGATTTTCGGATCGGGCGTTTTGCCGTCGTACGGCAGCGACCAACATCGACTCGAGTCCAAGGCGAATTGCACGCGAAAACGCGCGTCCATGAGATATTCCAAATAACCGATTTCCAGAGGTTTCACGCTGCTTTCGGCGTCGAATTCGTAAACGGTTTCGGCGGCTACAGTTGAAAAAATTTGAACCATAATCACCGAACAACTATACAACTAGGCAACTATAGCCACTGAACAACTAGTCGGAGAACAAATCAAATTTCTTGCCCGACTCACTTGGTACGTTTGATGTTGCCGACACAGCCACAGACGACGACGATCTCGAACGATCGTCACCGCCGGTTTGACGCTCGTCCTTCGAAAAATAATCTTCTATAGTTTCCAGCGAACCAGCACTGGACGCTGACGACAGATGATCGTTGTTCAATAACGTCGCGCAGCATCGAGGTATCAAGGATAGAAATTTTTCCGCCGATCGCGCGTAGTGTTCTACGTCCGTAACGTGACTAGCTTGGCTGACCATCAGATGCGTGCAAGGCACGAGGTACCTGAGAATCAAGTAAGTGACACGTCATTACAGTTATCAGTAACTATAGTTTTAGAGCGACCATAGTTGTCCCGTGACTATAGTTGTCCCATTACTAGTTGCCAGTGATTCTAGTTGTCCACTGACTATAGATGTTCAATGACTGTATGCTTGTCCAGAGACTATAGTTGTCTTATAATACAGATATCCAGTGACTATAGGTTTTCATTGATTATCTGTGTGCAGTGACTATACTTGCCCGTTGACTATAGTTCATAATGACTATAGTTGTTCGCTGACTTACTTCAAAACGAGTTCGAACATTAAATCTTCACAATGCAAATTTAATAAAGTTTCGAACAACGCCAACGAAACGACGCACAGCTGAAAAACGGCACGATTTCATTTTTGACATAAGACATTGTGTAAGAAAAACAAAAATTACTCTCGAATTGCTGCTAATACGCGTCACTAACGTTTCCAAGAGGGTAACGCCGTCGTATTGTTCGTTGATTAGAAATTTCAATAGAATTTTCATCAACGGCGTTTCGGTGACGGTACGAAAAAATAATTCCAAATAAACCGTCGCTGCCACTAACTCCTCCAACGAGTTCTGCAAACAAAAATTAACAGTGGGCAACTATAGTCAATGAAGACAATTAGCAACTATAGCTGAGACACTATATTCATTGAATAACTGTAGGCACTGAAAGTCTAGACAGTGAACAACTATAGTCGGAGATGAACTATATTTACTGACCATCTAGTCATTGATCGATCACCAATAGCTACTACACAACTATGGACACTGGACAACTATAGTGCTGCAGCACCTATAGACATGAAAAACGAGCTCACTTCCAATAATGCGGCGCCCATTACGGGCACTAAGAAACCATTATAAATATACTCCAAAAGTTGATCGAGCACCAATTTGTGGCCGACCTGGAACAGAAAAAGTATCAATTCTATAAAAATGTAACAGAAAACGATGCAAAACGAGCAAAAACGGTTTTCAACTCACCTGGACGACGGCGTTGCAAAATTCCAACGCATCGTAAAAAGATTTCAACTCGACGCTGGTTTCGATATTTTCCGACGTTATTCGATGCCAGTCGTCCGTTTCGGTGCTTAGTCGACGAGGCAACGAGGAAAACAATGCGCTCAATCCAGTAGCTAAAACCTGAAAGGAACAAAAAAGAGAATTCCAAAACAAATAAAAAAAATCATCCTCAAAAGGTTGAAAAGGGTGAAAAAACTAAACAAATTAAAAGTTCAGTTCAGTGACTGGAGTTTCGCATTGACTAGTTCCTTTGTGACTATAGTTGGGCAAAGATCAGTGACTTATAGTTATGCAGCGACTATAGATGTTGATCAACAATTAGCACTGATTCATAAATTACGCTCGAACTATAGTTACATTTATTAAAACGAATTTTAAACCCCAAGCCTCGAGCGCTAGCGCACATTTCTTGCTTGTCGCGCGCTAAAACGTAACATCGTCGACGAACTTAGTTCGTTGTTTGTGAAACATAAAATTTAACGGTTTAACGTTCTCTTTTGTTTCGACAGCGCGACAGCTCATTGAAAAACAAATTAGCAAGCAAAAATTTAGAGATACTTTTCCGAGCGCGATGGCAAACAAAAAAAAACAGTTTATCAAGCAAAATTAGATAGTTTAGCTTTTTTGCCCGATAGTCAACAGAAAAAACAATTTACCGGACAGAAATTCGAATGTTCCGCGACGAAACGTCCGACAGACTCGACGCGACGTGAAACAGCCAAGATCAGTAGTAAAGCGTCGCGCGCCAATTGTCCAACGTTTCCCTCGTCGTACAGGTACGGAATTAGCAATTGAAAAACTAAAAACTTAGGCGGCCCGTCGTCGGTGACATCCGGTTTGAAGAAAAACTCCAAGAGCAACGTCGATTGTTCTTTGTCGGTGATTTTCACGACGATTTGATTCAATAAAAGTACGAATAATTTCTCGATTTCGTATTCTTTCGGCGTCTGCTGACGGCCGACGTCGTCCAAAAGTTGCAAAATCGGAATCAAAATCGGCTTGTGAACGAGCAAAACGTGTTGACTTTGATTCAAAATTCCCTCGTAAAGTCGTAACATGTTGCGCTTGCAAAAATTGCCCAATTCGACATCGGATTCGGCCGCGAAAGACATCCACAGAGTCACTTTTTCGAGGATATTCTCGGTGAAAAGGTAGTCCATAATGGGACCGATAGTTGGCTCGGGACTCGAGTTGACTTCCGTCAAAAGTAAGAGAATCATTTGATCCAGATGACGAGCGACGGACGTCACTTGTTCGACGCTGGTCGGCGACGGATTTTGTTGCAAAATTGCGTAGGCTTGCAGCCAATGCGACTGAAATGCTTCGTGCCACGTCGTCGGATCGACGACGCCCGGTCCGTTACTGGAACAGCCCCAGATGCCGACGACTGGACTATTCGACGATTTACCGTGATTTTGAACGGCGGACGCCGACGGACTTCGACGAAACCAATTCATTTCCGTGGGACGTTTTTAACGCGTAAAAACGTTTTAAAACGAAATTTCTCGCTCACTCTTTCCAATTCGAGCGCTATCTAGCTTGTTTATGAGCAAAAACTGCAACTAATCCGATTTTATAAGAATTTTTAAAGAAAAATATTAATTTTATTCAAAATCACACAATTTCCTACTGTAATTGGCGTGCCGTTTACCTATTTATCTATTGTACTAAACGGTGTAATACTTGCGAATCAGATAGGCCTGAATTTAAAAAGAATGTTTTATCCTGCACATGCAGGTTCTCGGGTTCGCTGCAAGATATTCCTGAAGACTATAACAGCGAACAACGCATCGCGTTTCTCATCGACTCCGCCTACTCAGCGCCATGATTGCTGACAATTTAACAGTGGACTTTTTATGTTTGCATGGCTACCTACCTGGTATTGTATGTTTTGGATAAGACTCAGACTGCCACTTTGTGACAATATAGATTGGAACTCGCCAGTGGTTGTTGTAGGGTGTGCGCCAGCACGCTGTAGGCTATTTAAATTTCTTATGGCTTGCTGCACTACCTCTACTATCTATGGTTTTCATGCATTCACGATTTCAAAAAGTAAAATCTGAACCAAATTCGAAAACACATCAAATCCACTTAATTTATGTTATAACGAACTAGAAAGTCCTAAGATTGAAATAAAAGTTGAAAAAAAAGTTTTATTAATTAACCCCACTCGCCTAATTGGTGAAACAGCATCTTGCACTGTGATGTAACGCGGAATTTCCTTATAACGTTAGCACTACACCAGATTATTTTTCTCTTTTTTTTGGACAACATTAAACCTGTCGAAACAGTTACCGATGGATTCAGCACGATTTTCTGAGTTCGATGATGCAATCGGCTAAGGTGCCCGACCTTACAATTGGATCATTTCACCACAGCAATTGAGAATGTTGAAAACAATGATGTTTTTTTCGCTTTATATCAATTAAGCGCGGCGGACTTTAATCAGTTCGCGTCCTCCGACATGCTTCATGCGCCGATAGACGATTTCAGCAAGGCACTCAGGAAAACGCCCACGAATTTTTTTTGGATATTTTAAACCGTTTTTACTCAAAAACGTGAGAAAACTGTTTACGTTTTGGAAGATGTACAAGTTTAACATTTTCTGTTGCAAACAATCCAAGTACGACCTGAGCATTCATCTATACCTGGACACTTTTCCGAAATCAGTAAAAACAAGAAGAACAATGATAACTGAGAGATCGACGTTAATGATAAAATTATTGATACACAACCATTTTGCAACTTGTTTCCAAAGATCGAGGATCATTGTCAACTGTGTCGCAAAATCAAAATTGATGTCGAAATTGGTGCCGACCACAATATTTGGTTACAATACAATTGCATCAATTTAGTCATTTCTACAATTCGGAAATGAAATTTAACGTTATTAAGAAAATGTCAAATCGAGAAATTACAGATTTCAACGCCAAAAAAACTTTCCTCTTTGGCTGTAATTGGAAAACAGTTGCAGCTATCGAGCAAGTGGGCGAAACGATTAACGAGGGGCATTACTTTTGCTGGATCAGGGATGGTGAGCATTGGTTCAAAATTTCGGATAATGGTCATTGCTATTTAAAAGAAAGGAATATAGCAGGAAAATGTACTGGAAATGCACTAATGACGATTCAAGGAATTGTTGAGCTCGCGTTCATTCAAATGGCGACTCAGTGTTCAAACGAATTGGGGAACACAATCACACAGCTGATGCAGCCAGTCTTAACGCAATAAAAGTTGTAAATGAAATGAAAAATCAAGCAGCTAATAGTCAAGACAGTGGCCACCAAATTATCACTGGTGTGTTAGTCGGCTTATCAAATGCAACTGCAGCGAAATTGCCACAAATCAGTTCAATCAAACGCACACTTCATCAAGTTCGTCAAGGAGAAAACCACGCTGTTCCAAATCCATTGTCACGTATGACATACAACTTTATACAATTCATGGAATTCGATTCAACAACGTAATACCAGCTCTGTTTGCTTTGCTACCCAATAAATCCAAATTGATGTACTTTGTGTAAGCGTTTGATGATCTCATTGATCATGGTCAATTCTCCTAGATAGTCAGCCAGTTGTTGATTATTTCGAAGACACCTGGGTCAGTCGCAATTGGCGATTCCCACATGATTTATGGAATTGTTATAATGCTGTTATTGATGGTTTGCCAAAAACCAATAATTCAGTTGAAGGTTGGCATTGAAGTTTCGCTGAATTGGTTGGCGGGCATCATCCAACAATTAGGAAGTTTATAAGTTCTTTAAAATTGGAGCAGAGTTGTAATGAACCAGTGATTGAGCAATATTTTGCTGGTCAAGAACCACCAACTGGCAAAAAGAAATATCACGATTGCATGAAACGAATTGAATGGATTGTTGCTACTTATGATCAAGTTGATTTGATTGAATTATTTAAGGGGGCTATCGCATAATTTTAATTTTTAAATTGATCATTCATTTTTTAAATTCTGACAAATATGTATGTAGTAGTATTGTAAATAAATAAACTCAATTTTTTCAAATGCAAAAAACAAAACTTGTAAACTTTTGTGAAGCTCATACATTCATAATACCTCCATAATAATTTCATAATAATTCATAATAATCCTCTTGCAGTATGACACTATGGAATTACAGTCTTTATGTTTCATTCCTTACGTAACGAAAGAATTTTCTTTCTCACCCTTGATTCGTACGTTACAGAAACATAAACAAACAATTTGTCATTTCTAAAAGCTATTCTAATTTTCGTAGTTTCGCACGTTTTCTAGAATTTCAAACAAAATCCCATGTAAAAGCCTACACACTTTCTCATTCAAATAAGCATTGCTTAAACACTAAAACGCCTGGGAAAATGTCATTCTTTCCAAATATTCCCCACAGTAGCATTTTGATTAATCCTAAGCACTTATTAATCACGATTTCCATGCTCAATAAAACCAGCTGTTTCTTTAGCTCTTTGTAGTTCTGTACCTTTAGTTTGTATCGTAACATCCATCTAACGTTCGTCTTACCATTGACAGGAAAAGTTTGTAAGTTTAGGTTTAGATTACTGTAATCACATTCCCTTTCAGGATAATTCCTATTTATATTCTTTTGCTATCTTGTATTTGTGGTTGGTTTTTGGTTCTATTTGGTTGTAACAGAGTAAAAAGTTAACCTTTTTGTTTTACACTCGGTAAGCTCTAGTTAAAGACGACCAGCGGCACCACACTTTGCTTTGCAAGAAATTGTCCTTGCAATGAAATGACCTTGCGAGGAATTGACCTATGCGAGGAATTGTTTGGGATGAAGTGTTTGCAATGAATTGTCTTGCGAGGAATTGTTTGCGACGAATTGTCTTGCAAGGGAATTGTTTGCGAGAAATTGTCCGGACAACCAAACAAATAGTGGTTCTACTTGTTTCCCCATAGTCCTCAAAGACTCTCATATGGCGCTAATGATACAAGAGGAAACAGAATTTGATGTCAATGTTCAGATGCAAACAGCCATGATCAGAAATTTAGATGAGCAGGATTTTTGAAACTTCCAATTCATCTATGCACATGTTTGGTCACCAACCATGTTCTTCAACAAAATCCAAAAACTTGCCGCAGAAACTTGAATATGACACTGACCTGGATTATGAATATCACGGTTCTGAAGAATCGTCCAATGTAGATGAAACTGTATCTCAGAGCTCCTCTTTGGGTGTCGACATAATACAAGTTGATATAGTTTCTGAAAGTGGTCACAATGAAAAAGCCTCGGCTGAACTTGATGCTCCTTTGAACACTTCGAAACGAAGGTGAGAAAAATTGAATCCATCGCAGTTTGCAAAGAATATTCGAAAGCAAAAGAAGTTTTCTGGAGAAGCTCCCATCAATACTAAAGGCCTGGCAATACCCTCGAAGCTACTACTAACAACTACATGCATCTGCCAGTTCCAAAGAAATGTGGTACGAAATATGTAAAGCATTTTACAGTTTAGCTGATGCGAAGCGGCAAAAAGATTTTATACGTAATCACTCTGAAACACATGAAATCTACTGACATCACGTTTGAAATTTTACAAATGTACCTGAAGGAAATGTATGCAAAAAAGATATTCTGCATCGAGCATGTTCTTATGCTTTTTATCTCAATGATAGGAATGGGCAGAGGAAACAAGTTTGCAAGAAATTTCTCCTTGAATCACTGAATGTTGGGGCAAAATATGTTTCAAATACATTGAAAAACATTGACATAAAGGGAAACTACATTTGTGAAGACCAGAGAGGAAAGCATCCTCCTGCCAATAAAACCCCTGAAGCAACAATAAAATTGATAGAAGACCACATTGAATCATTTCCAAAGATGGAATCTCACTATTCTTGCAAGGATACAAAACTCAGCACCTGATTTATCAATCAAGAAAATGTTTGATTGATATGTTGAAAAACATCCAGAAATTACGATCAAAGAAAAAGTTTACAGAGACATTTTTTGTATGCAATACAATATTGGTTTTTTTATTCCAAGAAGGATCAATGTTCTACTCGCTCCAAGTATAAATTACTGAAGGGCAAATCAAAAACTGCCTTTTTGGAAAAGTATGAAAAGCATCAGGCTAGAAATAATGAAGCTCAGCTTGACAAGAAGAAGGACAAAGAAATAGCTGAGAAAGATATGTCTTTTTGCTCCTTCACTTTTGATTGCAGTTTCAATTGACACTATCTCACACTGAAGCTTCCCTTCTCTATTATTCATTTAAAGTAATCGTTTATAATTTGACAATTTATCAACAAAATGTTTATCATCATGCTTATTGTTATTACTGGAACGAATTGAATGGTGAACATGGTTTGGACGATATCAGCTCATGCGTTTAGAAATTTTACTGCAATTGCCTGAAGAAATTCATGAAATAGCATTCTTCTCTGATACGTGCGGAGGACAGAATCGAAACAGCTTTATCGCGGCCTTATTTTTGTATGCTGTGCAATGTATTGGGCACCTTAATGTAGTTGATAGTTTTGGAAAGTGGGCATACATACATGTAGGTTGATTCAATGCATGCAGCAATCGAATATGCTACAGCTCACATTGGTAACTTAGTTGTAAATGAAACAGTTTTGTCTTAGTCTGACTTAAGACCTTATCAGCAAAAACTGTCTGAACTTAATCTTAAAACCTTCCTAAAAAACTGTCTTACAAGGGAAACCTTTTTACAGCCCGATGCCTATTGCAGTGTCAGGTATATTAGTCGAAAGCCCTTTCATTGCTGATTCACATGATATAAATATTTGGCCCTAACGCTCCGCAGCTTTTGAGTAATTAGCAAAACTCGATTAGCATAGTTCTTTTAATTAAATTGCCTTTTTAACTGCTTACCTCAAGTTGTCTGCTAGTATGCGCAAGTACAGTTTTTGACATGTAAAACTTTTGTACTACAAAATATTTCGGATATGGTACAGAAGCAGTAAATAACACAATTGTTATGATACTATCGCATGTTCCCAAATCTTCTTTAATGCGATGCAATCTGACATACCTATGACCCCTTTCCGCCCCTTTCCACTGACGAAAATAATACACATCCAATGGTTGTGTGTTACCAGCTGTCTTTTCAGGTATTTTCATTCTTTTGCATGTTTTATTTTTCGAAAAATTTGAAAAACTATCATCATTTTGTTAGCCTGTCCATGAATCCAGCAAAATTAGACAATGATCATATGTTTCAGGATAAAAAAAACCTTTCCACCCACTGCTTGAATAAGCTTGTCAATTTTCCAGAGCTACTGCATGTTACCTCAACATTTGAAGCACGAAAATATTTTTCTTTAACTTTTATGCCCATGCAGCCGTTTTTTTCCTGAAGACATAAATACAACTTTCCTCGAAGTTGTCCATTGTAATCGATAATAGTCTGCATTATATAAGAATGCGTTGTTTTATTTAAAGATTTTACCTTTACCATGGTCACTCTTTCGCCTTTAGCAGATAGAGTCTGATTGGAATGCATTTCGTAGGTGTATCCGGACTGATCACTATTGAAAATTTGAACAGCTTGAAAATTCGGAACCTCCCTCAAAACATCCGCTCGAAAATCGACAGCAGACTGTGCAATTTTAACTGCATTTTGCATTTGCCTGTCTGTGCACGTCATGATAACTTTTTGCGATACGATTTTATTCTTCATGTTGTTATTTGAAAGCCAGCAAGGGCTGCCTTTAAATTTTTCGCCGATTTCTTTCACAATTTTGTAATTCCGCGGACCGCATATTTCACTGATTTCGCCTTCGATCCATTTAGCTGCCGATGGACGATAGTTCCACGCCCAAATTAAATCGCCTATGTCGAACTGTTGTCACGGTTTATTTTACTCGCGACAGTGAATTTCGATACTGCGATAATCTTGATTTACTGTTCAGTAACTTTACTGTAATTTATTCTGTCTCG